>CABHPR010151111.1:0-51553 GCA_902168415.1 Peromyscus melanophrys | reverse complement strand
CAAGTCACATGACCTTCAGCGATTCACTAGGAAATGAGCCTGCTGCCAATACCAATCCCTGTTGTGACTGTGTGGTAGGAAGGGACCTTACATGAGCCTCCCCAGCAAATTCTATCTGATCACCAACTAAGAGTGTAATCTCTACATTTCCTCTCTCATCACATTACCACCAAAAGCCACTAAGCCATCTGTGTCCTCTCAAGTGTGCATCCCAGGGCCACGGCCTCTCTCCTCTCTATCAGCAAAATGGAGAAGGGAGCATTTACACCACGCCATTGCTACCAATGTCCCCACTTCACAGGAAACGTCAACGGAAACTGAAAATTTCCTCGTCCTTGGTCAACCAAAGCAGATAGTTTGCCACCAGTAGCAGGCATAAGACTGCTCAATTAAGCCCCAAGTTCTCAGGATGTCCTCAAAACGTCTGAGCTTAAAGGCAGAGTTAAGGGAAGAGTGGCACTGGGACAGTGACCCAAACAATAGGTATGCTGTAAACTGTTAGGAGCCTACTGTCTGAACAACACAGTTAGAACTAATTTCTTTCAGCTCTGTGCAAGAGTGCCACAGAAAGGCTTAGTGGCAGGTGCCCAGCGTAGAGATGCACTCCATAGCAAAGTCTTTCTCTTTCATGCATGCATTGGTGTGGCCAAGAAGCAGATTTTCCTGTGGGTGGAAACCATATGCTTCTGCATAACAGCAGAAATAAAATTTCACTCCTTTGTCATAGCCTGCTCCTCCCAGCTTCCTTTTCAGAACTCTGTTTTCAGAACAGTTCCCAGGTAAGATGCTGACTGGAGACCCTTCACTTCCCAGATTTTATCCAAGAACTTGGTGTTGGGGGGTGGGGAGAGGGGATGGCTGAAGAATGTCTTAGCTAGGTTTGATGGATCCACAGAGTGGTTATTTTAAATGGGCTGTTGTGCAAGGCTTGTCTGGAACGTCTACAAAACATGACAGAATTCACTATCTCCCCTGAATTCCCGCCCCCCTTTTTTTGGTCCGTTATGAGGATACAGCATTTTTTAAGTAAAATAAATCACACAGAAAAAGCTTTTATGAGGCCTGTCCATAAACTCAGAGTAAGTGTGAGAGCAAGCTAGGGAAGACTGCCTGTCTGACAAGCAGTCATTACTTGGTGAGTATTCATGTCACAGACACATGCTGATCGCTGCAGAGCACAGCTCTTGATACTTTACCTTTCCTAGAATAAGTATGCTAATTATCTCAGTGAAAAAACATTGTTTCAAATCTTTGGCTCAAAAGTCAATCCGCCCACAATTCATTTTTACCTTAGATTAGTTTGCCAGAGGACAAATTCCTTGACAATTGACCCTCCCACGTGTGAGGAACTGGGTCCTGGGAGGCAGCCCTTCTGTGTTAAAGTCAGACCTAAGTACTTCCTCTTGAAGCAGTGACTCCTTCCGGCTACATGGAGCGCAGCAGAGCTCCTCTGCCAGTGTTTCCGGCTGGGACCAACATATTCTCTGAGAGTTCTTCAAGCAGAGCCTCATCCTTAAAAAAAAAAAGAGTAAATTGGCCTATTGGCCATTTTACTATCTAACAGGATAAAATTTCGAAAGTCTTCCGAAATGTTTGTTTCTGCTGTTCTCTACAGACACATAATGCAAATAGTCTTTTATGTAGTCCCACTTCAATTAAAAATTAAAGCTGGCTTTGGAGTTGGAGTGTGGCTCTCTTCTCTAAATCCAAGCATGTTTGTTAAAAGGAAAATGCAAAATCAGAAGAGCCACCTGATATGGGACAGAAGAAAAAACAAAATTAAGGGACTATTCTATTGCTATTAATCTCATGGTCCTTTGGTTTTATTTTGACTCTTTAAATTTTTTCTTAAGCTATAAATTTTATATCAAAATTTATATTTATACATATATAATTTAAACTTTTGTCATGATATTAATGATCATATAGAGTATTAACTAATTCTAGAAAGAAGGCTTCATCTAGCTTTCTGTACATGATTTCAAGTTTGAGTCTCTATCAGTTTTCTACAGTGAACCATGACCATGCCTAATATCGACTTTTGAAGTCTCCAAAAAGATGGTGGGACCCCACAACAACGATTTCATCAGGATTATGATAATGCCACCAAGCTGACAAGCACCACCCAAAGACTAGCTTTGAACTACAAACTACACAGGACAATATTGAGATGGCTAGCTGAGATGATACAGCTTCACAGACTATTCTAGCCAGGACTTGAGACAAGCCCTATATTTTCAAATTATGCAGAGCCTGGAAAACAAATGATACAGCTACCTCTCCCAGAACTTGACAATTACCCCAAAATTTTTCTTTTCAGGATCCCCTAAAGATGACTTTGTCCCAGACAGCAGAAAGTAATTTTAAGAACATGATGCTCACATTCCCAAGAGGTGGGATGGATGGCTTTTGGCCTTTCAATGGGTTATGGATAATTATTGTTTAGGATGGTTGCTTACAAGTTGTTAATTGATAATGGTCAGGAAAAAAGCTAAACAAAGGAGATTAGATTCAGGGTTCTTGTTTGAAACAAAAAAGAAAAAGGAAAAAGAGGATATAGATAAGAGGTGGATTATGGAATCTGAAAGAAAAGATATAGAAATGACAGGATAAAAGGGTAGATTATTGAATCTATTCTGAAAAGAAAAAAGGGAAGACATGGATATGATAAGATAAAAAGGTAGATTGTTGAATCTACAATTAAAAAGCAACTACTAGTTTTAAATATTTTACATTGGATTGGATTTTTGTATATTGTATACAAATTATGTATATTGATACAAATTTGAGATTGATTTTGTTAGAAAATACTGTACATATATTTCTAATCTTGTTCAAGGTAGTGTACCTATACAGTTTGTTTAACAGTAAAATGCAAATTTCTAGTCTTTGAAAATTATTATTACCAACTAATTAGGATATAAAGAAAAACAAGTTAGTAGTCACCTGTTACAATCAAACTTGTAGTCAGGCTAGATATGTTTTCAAAGTCGAACAGAGATATATTTTAGACAGACAGGGAGGTCATCTTCAAACACTTCAAAGATCTACAGACTATGGCATTCAAGATGTTTTAATAACATAGATTCTTTTTTTATGACTATGAGACATGTCTGCTCCTGGCAGCACCAATTTACTTCAGAGAAGATGATGGGCATCAAAGAAACTCTTCGTGGCAAAAGTTAGCCATTCAAGAAAGTGCCCTTGCCTCAACTGCTGGCAGTGTGCTGCCAAAATGGACAAGCAGGACACAAAAGAAAGGACTGCCAATCCTTGCCAAGACAATTTAGGAAGGCCCTTTAGAAAATCCCACTTCACAAATGAATCTGTCAGATATTCTAGGCCTATAGGCCAAAGGTGGATGCTTCAATGTTTCAGAAGAACCTTGGGTGACTGTCCAGGCAGCCAGCTGTTTCTTTCATTTCTCACATTTTTTGGGAGTCACTTGCTTGTACTTCCTGCTTACTTAGGTAATATTACTTCCTTCTTGGGTCTCTGAGGGAATTGAAGACTAGATAGTTATAGTTTTCCTTTTTAACAAATTCAGAAAAGAAATTCGCTAAAGAAGTATAAAGTATATAAGTTTGAAAGACATAAAAAGATAGTTTTGGGTTGGTAATACAAGTTAGGATAGAACGTGAATTAGGTACAACACGTTGAACTCACTGAAATAGGATAAATAATGGAGTATTTTCTCTGAATCTGTCAAGTGTTTATGGACTAGATATTGTTAATGTAATTCTTGACTGTATATACTGTATATACTTATTGTACTTATTATATATAGTTTTTGTTATATTAGTTATAACCTTCTTTTATTATTTTAGACAAAAAAGGGGAAATGTGGTGATATATTGTGTACCCTAATAAAATTTGCCTGAAGATCAGAGAACATAACAAGCCACTAGATTAAACATAGAGGCCAGGCAGTGGTGGCACACACCTTTAATCCTAGCATTAGGGAGGCAGAGATCTGTTTGGATCTCTGTACATTCAAAGCCACCCTGAACTACATGAGATTGACTCAGTTTGGGAGAGAAACAGCCAGGCAGTAGTAGCACACACCTTTAATCCCAACACTTGAGATCTCATGCCTTTGCTTAGGAAGCACACACACATCTTTAATCCCAGGAAGTGATGGCTGGGTGGAGAAAGGTATATAAGGTGTGAGGAGATAGGAACTAGAAGGCTTTTCAGCAGAAGCATCCCTTTCAGCTAGAGGCTTTTTCACTTGGAGCCTTTTGGGTAAGGACTCAGAGGATTTTAGTTAGAGAATTTGTGGAACTGGCGAGGTGAGATGTGGCAGTGACTTGTTCCTTTGTCTCTCTGATATTTCAGCATTTATCCCAATATCTGGCTCTGGGTTTTTTATTAATAAGACTTTTTAACATTGGAGCTATATCTGGCGCCTAATAATGCCACTGAAGAGGCTATTGTCATCATATAGGACCCCACAGCCACACCTGCATGGCAGTTCTCAGATATGGGGCCTCTGGACCTTACATTGGACATTTACACCAAATCCCTTAAGACAAAGATTTTCAAAATTTGTTCTCAATAACTTTTTTTTTTGTCTTATTGGCTTTAAGATTCACAAAGAAGGGGGAGGGAATGGTAGGAGAGAAAGGAGGGGAAACTGCAGTCAGGATGTAAAATAAATGAAAAATAAATTAAATAAAATAAAAGATTCATAAAGTATAAATATGGCTAATTTTTAGCTATTCAAACACTGCATACTAGTTTCTAGCCATTTTGGTAATTCAGGCAAAAATACCTTTTCTTCAAAATAACAAGTTAGTGAAATAAGATTTTACCTTTTGCTTTTTCCCAAACTTCCACTTACTTCTTAAATAGCCTGAAGTTTTTAGAATGTTCATATCCCTGAGCAGAGTCCCACCACTGGAGGATTGTCTTGATGACTCCAGATCGCTGGGAAAAGATATAGAAGCAATTTGTAGACCCAAAAATTTATTTGAGCTCACAGTTCAGAAGATCCAGTTCATGGTGGCAGGGAAAGCATGGTGGCTGTAGCTCTATCCATGCCATGGGGAGTTGATGGATCCTTACAGCTCCTTGAATCAGAAAACAGAGAGAGCTTAGGCCGTAAACAGAGTGCAACTGAGCCCTCCAGGTTAATCCCACCCCCTAGCAACCTGCTACTGTGCTTGGCCTATCTCAGTGACTTTTCTATTGCTCTGGAGAGCTACCATGAGCAAGACCATTGATGGCAGGAAGAGTCCATTGACCTTACAATTTCAGAGGGTGAGTCCATAACCATCAAGGTGGGGAGCATGGCAGCAGGTATGGCACTAGAGCTGTAGCTGAGAGCTTGCATGTTGAGACAATAACTATGAGGCAGAGGCAGAGAAAGAGAGAGAGACAGAGAGAGGAGCCATAGCTGAGAGCTTACATGTTGAGACAATAACTATGAGGCAGAGACGACAGAGAGACAGAAAGAGAAAGATTCTGCAATGCACGGGCTTTTGAAATCTCAAAGCCTGTTCCTAGTGACAGCCTCCTCTAAAAAAGCCACACCTTCTAATTATTCCCAAAGAGTTCTACCAACTGGGGACCAAGCATTCACATTGGAGCCTATGGAAGCCATTCTCATTCAAACATCCATAATATAGAACTTTCTAAAAGTTCTACACCCTCCTCAAAACAGCACCAGCAGCTTGGGAGCAAGTGTTCAAACATTTCACACTTACATCGTAACAGGAATTGGGCATATAAGAGCAGTGCAATACCTCATGACATGTATCAAATAAAATTACTAATGGCAGAGCTGAGAATGGAGCAGAGGTGGAGCACTTACTTAGCACACATGAGGCCTCCATAGGCTCAAATGTGAATGTTTGGTCCCCAGCTGGTAGAACTCTTGGATCTCCAGTACTCAAATAAAAAAATACATAATAAATAAATGTATATAAGTATCCCAACTGGAGCAGGCCACCAGCTGTAAAGCATAATGAATAAATAGAATAAGGTGTGACTAACAGAAACTCTACAGTTCTCTTCCCTACTCCTCTTGGGTCTCACACCATCTTCCTTGACAGTCCTGAAGCAACACCATTTAATAATGCGGAACTTTAAATTAACAAATCTTTTGAATTGAAAACATTTTTTTGCAATGTTCTTAACCATTTAGAGATTCTAGAATTACTCTGAGAATCAGATGAAAGTTAAAGATCCCTTCTACAGAATACACCATTCTATAGCATATTGGAACACAGATCCCCAATCAGAATTCTGCCTATGTGGTTAAGAAATGTAGCTGCTATGTCTGTGTCTCATGGGATGTTTTCTCCCAGAACATAACTGGAGAAGTCTAGTGACAGAGAAAATGGATGGAGGAGGGCAGGGTGCTGAGAGAATGAGGTTCAGGAACACTCAGTGCAGTACTAAGAAGTGATGGGGAAAAAATGCATTGGCCTCACACAAGTTTCAGAACCAAACTGGCATACGTGGAGTGTGCATCTTAAGATGCTACATTTTTTTTTAAATAGGTGAAGTGAGACTTATTTTTAAATGTATTTATTTATTTATTTTACAACCCGGTGGCAGTCTTCCCTCCCTCCTCTCCTTCCACTTCTCCTCCCACTTCCCTCCCCCCCCCCCATCCCCCATATTCACCCAGAAAGAGACAGGCCTTCCATGAGCATCAGCAAAGCATGGCATATCAATCTGTCATAAGAGCAGCATCTCTCCCTGTATTCAGGCTGAGCAAGGCACTGCAGCATGAGGAACAGGTTCCTACAACCCAGCCAAAACACCAGGGACAGCCCCTGGCCCCACTGCCAGGAGTCCCACATGTCTGGGGTTCTTACATCATTTTACACTTTAAAAAGTTTTCTATCAGACACATTTCCAGTCTTGGGCACACCAGCATATTTTATTCTTTGGTTCTTAAATTTAATCTCAAGCAGTCAGAATATGGCCACATGATCAACATAACCATGGCTGGACCAGGTATAATGAAGTCATTGCTGTTTATGTCAACAGCCGGTGCATCTTAACAAGGACCAGTTTGTTGAAGGCAAACACAGTGAACACATCAGTTTGCTGAGGAGCTGTTGAGAGTGGCAGGTGGTGGGACAGTGGTAGTGTGATGCCGTGAGAGTGGCAGGTGGTGGGACAGTGGCAGTGTGATGCCGTGAGAGTGGCTGGGTGGTGGGACAGTGGCAGTGTGATGCCATGAGAGTGGCAGGTGGTGGGACAGTGGTAGTGTGATGCCGTGAGAGGGGCAGGTGGTGGGACAGTGGTAGCGTGATGCTGACTTTTATTTCTAAAGAAGCTCCTGCCATACAACAAACACCACGTTATCATGATTTTTGATAAATTATTGAAAGAATCATAAACTTTGGTCTTTCTTTTTTTTTCTTACGTTTTCAGACTCACAAAGATTAATGAGAAAGACATTTGAGAGCAGAAAGTTCAGAAATCTGGACATTCTAGGGAGACATGCCCAAGAGCTGGCACCACCGCATCAGCCCTGATCTTTTAAACACAGGTCATTTCTGTTCTCATATTGTCTAAATGTACCAGAGCCGCCTTCTTCTTCCTTTAGAGATTCAGACTTTTGAAAAGAATTTTACAAGTTCAAAGACTTCGTGCACCGCAACTCTGCCGCCTTGTGATATGTTCCACCGTCTCAGACCAGTGGCAGCTGAGGACCTTTCAAGACAGAATGGATTCGATTTTACATGCAGAACGAATGGACAGAAAATACTGATGGCTCTGAGCAGCAGCTGCCCACAATGCAACCCGTGCCTGGGAGCTGGGCAAAGCAGGGAATGCAGGTGCCACAAAGAGAAATTCAACAGAGGGAACTCTGTCCCCAAGTTCCAACTCAGGTTGGTTGGGTGTAAGAGCTGTAGGAATAAATCCAGCAGGGCAGGAAATGAAAACAAGTGCAATGAGGAGCGGTGTCCATGGGATGGCGAGCCCCAGCTGACTTCGATAGCCACTGGGAAGCAGAGACGGTCAAAGGGGATGGTTACGCTGGGAGAAGAAGCGATCAAGACTCAGATGTCACAGAGGTGTCACATTTATTTAGACAGACTGTAATCTTTTTCCCTCTTAAAAAAAAACCTACAAGCACACGCTGATAGAGTGGATAGTTTGATATCCACTCTGAAACTATCAATTTAACAGTCACTGAAGCAAGAGTAACGAGATGTCAGCTTTCCAGCCTTTGGGCTTACTCAGTGTTCCACCATGAAACAACTGGCAATTGTAGAGAGGAGAGGATGGATAGAAGTTTCTAGGAGGAATAAATAAAAGCCACATCAGATTGATCTTTGCAATGAAGGCAAACCTACAAAAGGGAATAAAAAGTCCAGGGCCTTTCCTGCCGTAATTAAAGGGACCGCCAATCAAGACTACATTTGGAGGAGCGGAGCTTGTGTTTCTTCCTCTTCGAGCTGAAATTGCTTTGGTTCATGTATAACTATAGTTCTGGGGTTTTATTTGAGACTGACAATGATAAAATGCTCTCCAATCTGTCATTTACACCAGGAAGCTATGGACAGTTAGGACAAAGTAGGCTAAATAGTTCCTGGAAATGCAAAAAGAAAAAGAAAAGAAAAAAATACTCAAGAGCATACCTGGCTTTTTGCAGGCAAGTAAGCCGTGGTCATCTCTTGGCAAACAGGGCCAAAGTTGCCATCTTCCTCTGCAGACACAGCCCAGTAAGAAAACCTCTGACCTCCTTCTTGCATCATAGTGATCAAGACAGGATGCCCCTGTGGGCATCTCTTTGTCGAGAAAGCAAAGAATAATAACTAAAGTCTTCAGAGTAACCTCCTGTGTGTACTGACTGTAAGATGGCAAAGGAAGCGTGCATGGGGGAGGAACATTCCGGGCCCTAGGGACAGCCTGTGCGGAAAAGCGGAGGAAGACCCACCCCTGGCATATGTGACCAGTAGCCACGGAAGCCTTTGAGTGGAGCAGAGTGAGCAAGAGATTCATTCCATGCCTCCGTGATTCCATGGGAGGCAGAATCACAGACAGAGCAGAGCCAGAAGGGGGCAGGTCATGAGCGTCTTTGTAAATCCTTGTCACAACCTGGCTGCATGCTATAGGAAAGTCATCACAAGGTTTCACACAGAAGAAAACTGAGATATGACATACAGTTTAAAATGGATCATTCTGGCTTGCTCTATTAAAAACAGACTTGAGTGGATGTGGGTAGAACAGGAAATTCAATCAAGAAGCTATGAAGGATTCCAGGTTAGGAATGATGGTGGCTCAGACTAGAGGTGGTTCTGGTCCCAAGTCTCAGGGCAGTACTGCGTGCCACTGGAAAATATTGCTGTGTAACATTGACCAAGCTCATTACCTGCATTTTCACCCTGCCGGTCCTCCAGCCCCCCCCCTCCCCCTGGAGCTGTCTTCTGTGTTTCTTTGGGTATCATGGAAATATCTGGAGTCATCCTAAGACTCCAGGTGTGTGGCTTTCTGGACCTCACCAGGTGACACCACAGATCCTCATTTTCTGTCTGTCATTGCCTCTGCTTACCTCTGCCCTGGCATGCCAAACCGCACAGCTTGTTTGAAGCAACTATTCCACCTTCTGACTCCATGGCTTTTTTTCTCACCAGCCAATGCTCACAATGCTCCTGTTGGCTCACCTTTAGCTTCCTCTTCTCTTCCCCAGGTCTGGGCTTAGCAGCAACTGCATCTTAATCATACGGCACTTCTCTCCAGGGGCTTTGTTGGAGCTGGCCCTTATTTTCTGTGTCTTTGCACAGCAATCAGTCTTAGTTGGGGGATGCTTGCTTGGACCTACTGATCCTGCTGCAGTGGAGGGGTCAGAAAGCCGGCATTCATTAATTCCTTCCCTTCCTCCCCCATCCTCTCTCCTTTGTCTGATTTCTTTCTCCTCTCTTGTTTGAAAATGGTCCTGAATTCCTCTTTTCCTCTTTCTTTTCCCTTTGAACCTCTGACAGTTTCTGCTTATTCATGTCTCTAACCTCAAAAATATATTTGTTAACCTTCATCCCGACCTTTCTTTGCAGGGACTTGACTTGCCTATTCATCCACAAGCAATTGGCAAGGTGGCTAGATAAGTGAGTGTCCGCATCCACCGTGCTCTCCTGTGAATGCCTCTTATCAACACCAGGAGCCCTTCAAAAAAAAAAAAAAAAAAAAAAAGGCAGCCTACAGCTGCCTCTCTCCACTTAATGGCAGGAGCCCAGTGAATGGCTAATATCACCCGTGTATTCTCAGGAAGGGATTAAGGACAGTACAATAGCATTCCATCTAGAGCTCTGCAGTATGTAGTATTACCTTTCCAAAATACACTTTTAAGCTACAGAAAAAAAAATAACAAGGTTTCTGAGCAATCAAAATATGTAATAAAGCCCAGGCTCTAAAGCTGAGACCTTTGACTCACCTGAAAACCACCCAAGGTTTCATCATCAGCCCTTTATGCTTCTATTCCACATTGCCCTGAAGGGTGGGGAACTTATTTCTAATTTCACAGCTAATTAGAAAGAGCATACTTGAAGGAGGGGCATAGGGTACCTTAGGCAGGAAAATGTATGACAAAGATAAGCTACAAGACCAAGTGTGGAAGGAGAATCAGTTGGAGATCTCACACAGTGAACTGCACAGAGTATGACGTTCTGTCATAGGAAAACATGGCTTACACATGAACTCTGATGTTTTGGCAATGTGGACCTGATAGGCTGAGGAGGAAAAGCTGGGATAGTAACGGCTGAAGATCTGAAATACTATGGCTCTAACCTGTGAGAAGTGAATATGCTCTGTGTTTCATAGGCCCTGAGGTCATGCTCCAGATCTGTTCTCTCTGGGCCTCATTCTGGGCCACTAATTTTCACTCCTGACTGTGTGTGTGCTCTATAGCCTGCTAGCTGACCACTAACACAGAACACCATGACTTCTGCCAAGGGTACAGCTCCCTCTTCAAACTCAGCCAGTATAACCTGGGAATCCACTGCAAGCCAAGAACTGTTTCTTCTAGGAGCTGTCCCATGGTAACAGCTTTGATCCTCCCCGTAACCTACGGGGTAACATTGCTGCCTCCATTTTACTGGAAGCATTAAAATTAAGCAAGTAACAGTAGATGTAAAGCTGAAAATCAGGTCTGTTGACACAAAGAATATGCGTGGTACATCATACTACCCCAAAGTACAAACAGACATAATGCAAGTTCACTTCAGAACGACCACATATACCCTGGATCACACTTTTCCAATTTAGACTACATCTTACCAATTTTGCAGCACCAATGCTGTATTTCTGGATATTTCCCAAAGCTCTGTGGGAAATGAAAATGTCCCATGTCCAAACACCATGATGCATGTGTTCAGGGTTAAAGGCAAAGAAAAGTAACTCAGTGCTGTTAAACTTCCACTGACTTAGCACTCAGTTGTATTTAGTCAGCAAAGCTGGTTGTTCGGCCAAGCCTCATTTCTGGGGAGGTGCTGATAGAACTTGGATGTGGAATGTCCCCTCAAGGCCACTACTGTAGACTTTGGGCATAGCCAGGGGCACTACTGAAAGGTAGAGCCTTTGAGATATGGAGTTTTGAAGGAAGTCTGTGTCCTTAAAGGGGATGCCAGGATGCTGGCAACTTTCTGACCACTTCCTCACCACTATGAGGTGATCTTGTTCTATCCTGTGCTTACAGGATAGCCTGATACCTCAGCACAGGCCCAGAGCAGCAGAGTCAATTCTTCATGGACTGGAACCAATAAAATTATGAAGCAGAATAAACTTCCCCCTTTTGAAGTTGATTATATGCAGTATTTTGTTACAGTAACAGAAAGCTAAACAACATAGGAATTATCCTCAAATGCTTTCCCCATGACTTATGATGAGAAGGGGGCATAGAATGTCCCTTGCCAACCTTGACTGATCTAAGGATGTTTCATTTGCTCACTGGAGCCTGGCTTTGTTTGTATGCTAATCATGGCCAACAGAGGGAAACAATGGACACTCACAGTACTACAGTGTAATAACTTCCCTTTCCTACCTGCATGCAGAGTTTTCTTAAAGCATTTGAATGACGTCAGTTTTTGAAGCCGTTGTATGCACTCTGATAGAGGCAGAAGGGAAGGAGGAAGGGAGGGATAGAGAGAGGGAAGGAAGGAAGGTGAGGGATATGGCTAGACAGGCATCTTAATGGATCCCCATATGTGGCGTGTATAGCCACAGTTGAGCATTTCTCATAGGCCTCTCTGGAAAGTGTATCCTTGGGGTTTGCCCAGTTGGGCACTGTCTGCATTTCCTTCTGTACTCTTTTATCTTCTTCCACTGTAATGGATAGTGCCTTCAGCATTCTGCAATGTTTACCCTGCTTAAAGCTCCAATTATTCACGTGCTTGTAGAACAGCTGGTTCCTTCACTGTCTGCCTTTAAATCATATGCTTAAAAAATATCTTTAAAGTCCCAGCATGAAGTGGTTAATAGATTCACCTTGAAGTGCATGCCAAAAATCGTGTCCATTTCTGTTACCATATACACAAGGACCTTGGTATCTTTCTCAATAAGGACAGCTTCCCTACAATTGACCACAGATGAATGTTCAAAATGGGGTACAATATAACAGATACAATTTTCCAGTGCCAGGAAAACAGAGGGACAACTCGCGCATTTCTTAAGCCATCACATAAAAACCTCCCCAGAGCGCTTCCTGACCCATCAAACTTGCCCATGAATGATAACCAAGGCTCCTTTTTTGAGCACAGTGATCATGAAACTGAAAGAGACAGAGAAATAAAAGATGGCAAGGTTGTGTCCTTAAAAAATATTCATTCATTCACTGAACAAATATACCTTAATAACAAAATTTGTTAAGACATTGTTCTGATGTTAGGAGTGATGTTGGGAAATGGGCAGAAGAGAAAACAGATGGATCAGTCACGTTCTGCACTCAGGGTCCAGCCAAGAAAACAAACTTTGTTGGATATTTCCATGGGACTTCTATTATAGCAAAGGGATGTCATAGCCATTGGAAGACTGGCAAAGCCTTTTACAGGGAAGACTGAGGCAACACAGAGATGCTAATTGTGGAAAGCTATGCACGTTGGCCTGGAGAAATGCAAGGAAGGACCAAAGCTAATGTTAAACCCTAGGGATTGAGCTCTAATATCCCAGAGGGACTCTTCTCAGCAAAGCTTGAAGAGGGTTCTATAAGGCACTATGATTAATATATCTGAAAAGACAGTCCTCCCCTGCTGGCAGTGGTACCCTTGAGGGACCCTGTGAGAGAGTTCTTGAGTTAGAGAAATTTGCAAGCTAGGAAAGAAGGATGGTATCAATCCCTAGGAACATGCTCTATCCTGCTGTCAGGATCATGAAGAAAATGGGAAGGAGCCAGTTCCTTCCTGTCCCCTTCCCAGTCTCTCCTCCTGGAGTCCTGAGAACAAAACCTAGACGTTTTAAATGGAATGCTCAGTGAGTCAATTTAGTGTTGCCTGCATGTACATGGCTGTGGGACTATCTACCCGAGTGTGGTAGCCTCCCGGGGCCTGAATCCCTGAAGAAAAATGACTCTTTCTCTTTCAGGAGCTGTCAACTGTCAGTAGCTCCTTGGATAGGGATGGAACTTCATAGCCTCAGCCCCCATCTGTTCTGGAATTTCTGCTGGCTTGCTCTTGTGCTTAGGTGTGCTGGACCAATCCTGTGAATTAATATATGCAACTTCACTGTTGTATCCTGTGTATTGTTTTGCTAAATTGACTCAGTGAGCATTAAACTTAAAATATACAGGAAGAATGTACATAAAGTTGAGTGGGGAAATGGGGTGATTGGGGGAGGGGTTGGGAAAGAGGAAATGGATTGGATCCAAACACATTATATGCACGTATGCATATTAAATAAAATATTTTAAATAACTTCATATAATATGCTATTAACTACAAATTAGGAGGTTTGGGATAGCAGAATCAACTTGGAGTACATTTTTCATTTTGAATCCCTGTTATTGCCCTGCAGTATGCAAATAAACTGGCTTGAAGGGTGGCTGAGAAGAGCGCTGATTATTTCCTGGTATGGGGTGGTTTCTCTGGTGTGACTACTCACACAGTGACCAACCAACCACAAGCTACTCACCTCTGATCACTGCCTGGCACCTTAGGAAAATATGTGAAAAAATTGATTTTCCTAAGCCAGTGTGAGTTAGCTGCTGCGCAGCGTTGGTAGGTAGAGGAAGAATGAGATTCGGTGACTGAAAAGAGCCTAGAAATAAGAATTTATAATTTAAGTCACACAAGGGAGAGCAACAAGACTTCGCTGGAAACCCTGAAAGCCCCTGGAAAACCATGATCACCGGAGGGAGAAAAGTGAAGGAGTGATCCAGAATGACAAGCCCTGAGCAGGCCATCTACCTGGCAGTCGAGCCTGGCAAACTACCTGACCTACTTTATGGAGGAGAAGCGTGTTGCTCTCCTGTAGTTGATCCTAATATTTTGTATATAGTGCCTGGGAAAATAAATTGTATCTGTTAAAACTTCTGAAGCTAAGACGTGAATTTTATATGAGAAATGAGGCATATGTATAGCTTCCATTTTTCAGTCCAGAGATCAAATGCTTTTCCTGTGACTTTGAGAGATGTCTCCCTTCTTTGTACTGAGTAGGCTAATAGTACAAATAAATTTATTCCAGGGTGTTTCTGATACATGGTGTGACAGCCCTATGTAGTCCATTGCTAATGGCCTTGTTCACAAGCTCCAGTCTGGTAAAATATTTAATTCAACTATAAAATGACTACATTAAAAATTGAATTAATAATGATTACAATTAAGTATTAACCATTCAGTTTAATTTAAAAATAAATCCATAGACTTTTAATTCTTCTTATGGAGAAAAACAAACAGAGTTAATAAGCTTGACAAATATTTAATAAATATTTAAATTCACATGCACACCCTATATGGAGAAGATAAAAAGTTAAAATTTGATCATCATGTGTTACAAAATTCTCTCTGCTGCTGTGCTTTTATGGTGTCCTTGAGTTGAACTAGAAAGCCAGTGTAGGATAAGCTTGTGTTTTCAATCAAGGAGAAGGCACATAAACCAGAAGCAGGACTCAGTCTCCATTTTCGAGGAACCACTGAATGCTCATCGTTTACCATGCTTTCACATGGAAAGCAAAAGATTAGGTTATTAAGTATGTGGCACATTCCACTCAAGCACAAATGCATAAGAACATGGGAGCAGGAACAGCTGAAGCTGCAGCCACAAAGGTGGGAGTGAGAGACTGGTTCTGCTGCAAGCCATGCAGTATCAGCCTCCAGCTGCAGGATCACCTCGTGCATACTCTGCCACCTTGTGTGATGTGTATATACTACAAGACAAAACATCTTCAGTCCTAGTTCCGTTAGCCCTGCACACACAGAAACACTGCTTCTACACACATATATACACACACACACATACAGACACACACACACACACACACACACACACCCTTTCAAGGGTTAATATATCATTTGTGAAGCTGAAAGGAAGTGATTCGATTTTGTGGATACTGCTATCTTGGGAGCATTCGCTGAAGATGCAGGCACAGGGATACAGGCATGGGTGTGTTCCACAGTGCTTATGCTCGAAGGATGCTGGCCCCAGGGCACCTTGGCATAGAGATGAACAGGGGCAGGGAGGAGCACTACACTTATCCCAGGTCTGTAGCCAACTGTCCTGTAGCCAACTGTTCTTGGCATTATCCCACCTGCCTCATCCACCACTGTGCAGGCATTGAGGCCAGCTCCCACACAGCCTTGCTGTTTTTATACCTCTGCTTAGTAACCACGGCAGGAGTTTGGAACAAGACATAGCCAATGACTTCCCTGACCCCTCTGACTCAACACAGGGGAATGCAGCTAGCAGCCAAAAGCTGGGTGATGCTAGGAGGTTAGAGACACCATGAAATGCGTAGCCGCAGAATGGGGCAACGTTCGATCTCCCAGACCATGCACTCTGGACAAATTTGACTGACAAAAGGCCAACTGTCTTTAGGCAGGGCATGAATACTTGTCAGTATGATCTGTTTAGGCAAAGGAGCTGTACTGAATATGCACCAGTTCCAAAGTCCATGTCAGCTCCAATTCTTAGCATTTCTGGATCCTGCTAACACCATCTTAAACAAGACAGCACAGGAGTGTCTGCTTGAATTGCCGTACTTGGTAAAGATGATCACTTTACATAATACCATTTCCCCTGTAAGTGCTGCCACTGTTCTTTCAAGCCTTTGTCTAAAGTCTCATCATTTATGACCAGGAGTAGACGCACTGTAAACATTTCAGAGAAGGCTGCCTCCGAAGAGATGGCCCCACAGGGCCTGCCACATTTGTTAGGCCTTGGCTTGGATCTTCATTCTCCTACCCAAATGAATCTTCAAATGATCTCAACTGCAGTGTGTAGGCGCTAACAAAGCTTGCTGTGTGAGACTTGGTATACACAGTCAATAACATACAACAGGCACATAAGAGTCATGTATCAGGTACCACTCCTAACATTATAAATGACATTTGGTCAAATGCAGTCAGAAAATAATTAGAGAGAAGATGTGCATGATTAGAATGAAAAATGAAACCAACCCCCTCACACACACACACACACACACACACAATAGGTCCCTGTATTTGAACACTTGGTCCCAGTTGGAGGCACTGTTTGGGACGTTATGGGGCCTTAAACAGGTGAAGCCTTGCTGGGGAAGTGTATAGCTGGGGGCAGGCTTTGACGCTTCATAGCCTGGCCTGGCTGCCTTTTATATCTCTCTGCATCTGTGTGTAAATGAAATGGGACCAGGCAGCCTCTTGTTCCTGATCCCATGCCGCTTGTGGCCATGCGTTCTCCACCACTATCATTCACTCCCTCTAGAATCACAAGCCAAAACAAACTCTTGATTTGTCTTCCTTAATTTGCTTTTCTCAGGATATTTATCATAGCCTCAGAAAAGTAGCTAGCATAGGAGAAAATCTTAAGTGTGTTATGTTACCTGAGACACAATTATATAACCAAGCCTTATACACTGGTATGTTTAAGAAAATGTTTATTTTTTCTTTTAATCACATTAGCATAAATTTATTAGTAAGAGCTTAATAGGGATATTATGGTATATGTGGTGGTTTTAATGAGGATAGCTGCCATAGGCTCATATATTTAAATTCTCGGTCCCCAGTTGATGGAACTGTTTGGGAAGGATTAGGAGGTGTGACCTTTTAGGGGAAGTGTGTCACTGAGGAGTGGGCTTTGAGATTTCAAAAGCTCACTCCATTCACATTTAGCGCTCTCTCTCTCTCTCTCTCTCTCTCTCTCTCTCTCTATATATATATATATATATATATATATATATCTTTCTGATAAGGATGTAATCTCTCAGCTACTGCTCTAGTGCCATGATCCCTGCTATGATGGTCATGAACTCACCATCTGAAACTTAAAATTGCTTCCAAAAGTTATCTTGGTCATGGTGTCTCTTCACAGCAATAAAAAAATTAATTAAGACAGAAGTTGGCACCAGGGTTTGGGCTCTTACCATGACAGACCTGACCATGGTGGGTTTTTTTGGAGGAATGTGAAAGATTTCAGACTTTGGACTAGGCAAACAGTTGAATGCCATCAGCAGGGCTTAATGAGCCGTCCCAGTAGGAACTTGGAAGAGGTTAGTGCTGAGAGCCATGAGTCTATCGAGGCCCAGCTCAAGAGGTTTCAGAGGGGAATAATATTAGCAATTGGGCTAGAAACCATTCTTGTGTTATTTTGGCAAAGAATGTGGCTGCTTTTTGCCCTTATCCTAAGAATCTGACTGAGACTAAAATGAAGAGTTTTGGACAAATTTCTTTTGCAGAGGAGTTTAAGACAGGCTGACGTTGACTCTGCTGTGTGATTATTAGTGATCACTCCTCTGTGGGTCTATAATGAAAAAGAGCAAGCAGGGCAAAAAGAAATACAAAATGTAGAGTTGGAATAGAAAGAGATCACCAGGAAATTTAATGTTGGAGCCTTGGTTTGTGCTGAAAGAGAAGGAGAAATCTAATTAAGGGAATGGTGTCCACAGGGTGAGACCCCCACCCAGCTAATCCTGAACCTTGTGAAAAGAAAAGGCCTATGGGATTATCTGTTCCTAAAAGGTAAGAACAAATCAAAGTTTATGCAAATGTAACTCAAAGAGCAGTCCAGTTTCCATCCCAAGCAGCCAATGGAACTTGATAGCTTTGGCCACGTGGTTCTGGTTTTAAAGTCATGAAGGATACAGAAGTGAAAGGGGTTGTTAAAACTTTCTCTGAGGTTAAGAAAAGCTACTGAGGATTGGCATGTGGCAGAGGAGTCTTTGCCTAGTGTCTGGGAGAGGTCACTGTATGAAGCTGTGAAAGTGAAGCTTGGATTGTGTTGGAGACCCCAGACGTTGCAAATGCCACAGCCTTGGATTACCTGCTGAGGAGAGCTTCATACATTGAGTGGAACCAGCCTAATGGAGAGAAGTGTGCTGAGATCAGCAAAGCCAGGAGGGAGGAGCTAGCTAAGTCCTTTAACTTCAGATAGAGAACTAAATGATATGGAGTTTGCCTTGCTGTGTTTTGGTTTTTCTTTGGTCCAATATCTCATCCCTAAGCCCTTATTCCTCCCATTTGGAATGGTAACGTATGTTCTGTGCCATTGTGTGTTGGAAGTATGGAGTGTGCTTTTTGTTTTACAGGAGGTTGTAAGAGGCTTTGGACTTTGAAACTGTGCCGAGACTGAAAGACTATGGGGACTTTGAAGCTGGACCAACTGTGTTTTGCAGTATGATATGGTTACCCCTCTGTAGGTGCCAGGGGTAGAACATGGTGGTTTAAATGAGAATGGCCTGTAGCCGGAGTTTTCTTCAGTCCTGCCCAGTCCCATGGACCCCACAACTGCTTATAAAATAATCACTCAGAAGCTCATATTAATTAAACTGCTCGGCCATTAGCTCAGGCCTACCACTATCTAGCTCTTACACTTAAACTCAGACCATTTCTATCAATCTATACCTTGCCACATGGCTCGTGGCTTACTGGTAACTTACATCTTGCTACTCATCGTAGCGGTGAGCAGCATCTCCTGACTCAGTCTTCTTCCACCCAGCATTCTCCTCTCTCCTTGTCCCACCTACACTATCTTTCCTGCCTGGCTACTGGCCAATCAGCATTTTTATTTATCAATCCATCATAGCAACATATAGTCACAGCATACAGGACATCCCACAGCACTTCCCCTTTTCTGTTTTTTCAAACCCACTACAATGGCCCCCAAAGACTCATATATTTGAATACTTGGTTCTCAGTTGATGAAACTGTTTGGAAAAGATTAGGAGGTGGAGCGCTGTGTCACTGTGGAGTGGGCTTGGAGATTTCAAAAGCCCGTGCCATTCCCAGTTAGCCCTTTCTCTGCTTCTCTCTGCCTCTTGCTTGTGGATAAAGATGTAGGCTCCCAGCTACCACTCTAGCACCATGCCTTTTTCTTTTTGCCATGCTCTCCACCATAATGGTCATGGACTCACCCTCTGAAACTTTAAGTTTCTTCCTTAAGTTATCTTGGTCGTGGGGTCTCTTCACAGCAATACAAAAATAACTAAGACAGTATATTATCTTGTCTTGTGTAAAGATGCAAACAACAGTGAAGTTCAAATTGCAGACTTTCAGCTCATGGTTTAGGAGTATTATCACTGATAATTTTCTAAATATCTTCATAGTTCTTATTGCCAAAGCTGCCCGTGGCAGACCCAGAGTCATTTCCCATCCAGCAGATCAGGCTGTCACCCAGAAGCAGGCTTTTATTAAGTGGATGCTGTTCCAGCCCTGATTCTTGTTTACATTGAGTGTAAGTGTAGATGCTTCAGCCCACAGAGAATATTACCTTTACCCCACTCAAAAGTCAGACACCCTATGGCCTCAGGGCCTAAGGCCACCCAGGGCAAATTCAGTTCCCTGCCCTAGACCCACTCCAGATTAGAAGAGGCACTTTTCTTAGCCTGACCAAGCACTGGCTGACTTTCCGAGTGTCCTGGGTCACACTAGCATTCACCCCATCCCGTATCTCACACCCCTATTACAGAACTCCATGGGGAAAAGATCTTACATAAAAGTACATCCCTTTCTTTCCTCAGCTACAGTCTAAACGAAAATGCCCTTGCATTATTAGTTGGTGAAAACTGCAGCTCTTCTCAGAACTTATAAAGTTCAGGGGTGAGGTTGCCTGTACCTGTGTCTTCTGGGTGCTTGAACTTCAAAGTGAAAAGTGTGTCTTCATCACTGGCCCAGCTTCAGACAGGACCTCAGAACAGGCACATCTCTTACTTGAGTGCCCAAATGATTGACACGCACATCTCTACCTGGGCACAAGGTCTTCCAGAAACCGTCAAGGGTTAAACATGTCTGTTCAGGAGAGTATCATTTTGCTTAATCTTCCACAATGACATCTGTGATCTTTTAAATAGTTTCTGCCACCTGCTTCTATATCTGCTATCAACCATTTCTTTTCTGTCAGATTTTTTCGTGTGTGTTATATTTAACCGAGATCCTAAAAGAAATTTAACATCTCCTGATCAGCATCTTTTAATTAACATATTGAATCTCCACGACCATCAGGGTAAATTGCAGTATTCACTGAAGCTACTAATACTGACAGAATTGGAAAATACTAGAATATTAAAACGACTGGTGCAAATAAAAAATCAATTTCCAGAGAACCCTTACAAGGCAAGAAAACAGGAAACAACGACCAGAAAATGATTTCTGTTCATTTGAGAGCACTGTCTGAATCCTTGTGCAAAGTGATGAATTTTTGGAAGCCTTCCAGGTCAATAACACGTATCTTCTCATTTATGCAACGTGTAATGGCATATGAAGTTCTTAGAACGCTGCCTGGCACATGACGAGCAAGCCGGCAAATACGTTAAAGGAGAAGTTTGGAAAGAACAAAGCTTAGAAGTATTTAAGAGCACAAAGATTAAAAAAAAAAAAAAAAGAAATGTATTGTCAAAATGAAAAACTAGATGCTGTAATTTAGAAAAAAAGAACTCCAACTATATTCCTATAAGATGTGATTTATTGACTGCTTGATTACCACAAGGAGGTACTATACATACGCTCCACTGCCACAGAAAAATGGAACCAGAAAATGTATGTGCTTAAACTTCAGGATTTTGTGCAAAATAAAATAGTGAACTCCACTAACAGCATGAGTGTTGCTGACAACTGAAAGACTGGCTCCTGAGAACAAAACTGTTTCTAGTCCGAGTGTCTCTGAAACATATTGACGACATAGAACAGACTGAGAGGGGAAAACCCTAAGTCCCGTGATGTTCAGGAAATCTATGATTGACATGTAAGGGGGCAAGACGACTCCAAAATTAATCTAAATTTTTCTCCATTATTTAAAGGAACAAAACAAATTCGTAGAAGCCAAACATCAAAAGACGGTACACAGCCCGGGTAGTCTTGACTGTGCTAGCCTCCAGGAGCATCTGTCTTCTCATCTATCATGGCTTTGCAAGCAAGAGTCCAGGGCAGAGTGCAGAACGGTTCTTCTGGGCTGCTGGAGAGAGCAGGAGTGGATATTTAAATGCGGCAGGATACAACAGCCCACTGCAGCCTGCATGTAACCATGTCCCCAGTTCTCTGAAAATGATAATCCCTCTAGGTTAAGACTAAGAAAGTCAGAAAGGCAGCAAGACAGGCTCTGAGGAGAACTTGTGATCAAAGAATCAAGAGCTGAAAGCTTGCAATCATGAACAGTGAATTGAGACCCTCTGGGTTCAGCAACACCCTTTTACAGTACATCTGAGGAAAAGGTCTGTTTGCTGTTTCCATCTGTGGCCTGAGAACAGCAGCCGCAGGATCACCTGGGAACTGGTAGAAATGTACATTCCAGTCTGCCTGGACCTTCAACTCAGGGACTGGAGGACAGAGGCTAATGGTGCTGTCACAGCCCTCAGGCAGTTCTGATGCTCGCTGATAGGTAAGAACTTCTGCTCCAGGGCAGTAGAGATCAAGTGTCTCTGGAACCCTGTCTGTACTGATCCGTAGCCATTCTGCTCCGGTCCAAAAAGTACTCTAGTTCAGAAATTAGGTCATGTTCCAAGTGAAACGGCCAAGTAGTTAAAGTGGAAGGATGGTTCTCTGTGACATAAGATAATTAAGAAAACAGAAAAACTATGAAATGATTTACAATTAATATATGACTATGACATTTACCTTACGAAATAGGAGCTTCTAATATACTACAGCTGAAATGGAACTAAATATCACTGATGATAACTAATCCTAAAATTAAATAAGTGACCTACTAAAAACTGAAGCTATTTTGGATAAGACTATGCCCTTATTCTCATCTGTATATTTATGTTAAAAGAGAATTTTTTTTAAGCTGGGTACAAGACAGAATTCTATGGATGTTAGCCACTACTTCTGGGTATGAGTAATGTTAATATCAATGCATCACTCATTATAAAAATGTGTATGAGGTTCCTAAATCAAATAGTAACACTAGAAATATAGGGTATATATATATGACTTCCGTTATGATTTATATATATATATATATATATATATTAACAAAAAGAGAAAAACAGGACACAGTCTTTGAAACAATGTACTAAAACTAAAAATAATGTTTAAAATGAACTCCTTTTACTCAAAAAAGAAATAGAACTATCTTCCTTAAGACAATTGAGTTAACAATAAAATCAATCCATAACAGCTGGATGGTGGCACATGCCTGTAATCCCAGCACTTGGGAGGCAGAGCCAGGTGGATTTCTGTGAGTTCAAGGCCAGCCTGGGCTACCGAGCGAGATCCAGGACAGGCACCAAAACTACACAGAGAAACACTGTCTTGAAAAACCAAAAAAAATCAACCCATAACAGAAAATGATATTTTCATTTCATGTATTCATTGCTGAATTTCAAGGTTACAAATGGCATAATTTGAAATCAAATATACACTATGAGATACATAAATTGAATATTCTTTATCTCAAATACTTGGGACCAGAGTGTTCAGAGTTCTGATTTGGGAATGTTTGTGCATGCATAATGAGATATCTTGTCCAAGTATAAATACTAGCCTCTTTTATCTTTTGTGTGTGCTGTGTACACATAGCACAAAGCCCATTTTAACTGATATTTTAGTACATCTGTGTTTGGACTCTGACCTGTTGTATAAGGTTAGGTGTGGAATTTTTCACATATGGTATAATGTTGACATTCAAATAGCCTTAAATTTTGGATCATTTCTGATTCAGAGTTTTGTATTCAATTTGTATATAAGACTATTCAATCTGCATATAAGAATATTCAATCTACATATAAGATTACTTGATCAGTATTTAAGAATATTCAATCTGCATATAAGAATATTCAATTTGTATATAAGAATATCTATCTGTATATAAGAATGTTGATCTGTATATAAGAACAATCAATTTGTATATAATAATATCTATCTGTATATAAGAATGTCGACCTGTATATAAGCTTGTTTAGGGAGCTGCTAGGGAATATCTGTCTTACTGAAACCAGCCATTCTCTTTAGGGAGCCGAAACTGGAGAATAAGCAGACAGCTGGGAGATATGTTGCTTTGTAATTTGTTTCCCTGATTAGAAAAAACAAACATCCAGCCATGAATGATAGTGGAGGGTCAGAATTGCAGATGTTGACTCAATGGGAGGAACCGCTCACAGAGGCATTGTAAGAAGAGCGGCCCAGGATCCAGAGAGCTCCACGTTTTGCCTGAGCCACTTAGGTGTTCCTTTACCAAGACCTCCATTCTTGGGCGACCTCTTCTATGGCCCATGATTCTTTAATTACTCTGAGGAACAGAGGCACAGCCATGCTTTTCCTTTTATATAGCAAGAGCTTTCTGGGCAGCACTCATCTTTGTTACAACCCTCTCTCAAAGCTGGGGGATTCGGATGACCTGATCATTCTGGAATTTGCAGCTATAACGATGGGTTTGGTGATTGAATGGACGTAAATGGGCTTTCTTTTCAAATAGTACTCACAGAGAAATGAGCATAATGTGGCTCGAGTAAAGTGAGAGACAAGATAGGTGTTTGTGGGCCACTTGCATTACTTTCCTGGAACTGGAATCCAATTGTAGAGGAAGTCCCATTATAGCTGTGGATAAAATCTTAACTTAAGTACAGGTTTAGAAACTCACTCCTCTTTATTTAAGAAGACATTTGTATCAAAGGCACAAGCAAGCAAAATTTAAGAGCAGAAAAGCAGCACGGTGTAGTGCTGAAACAGCACTCTCTGGAGTCAGTCCCCTGCCTCTTCTTTCTTGGTTTCCACCTGCAAAGATAAAAGCGATCTCACACAGTTCTTACAAGACCTACTTGACTGATGTCTACAAAATGCTTAAAACAGAATTCCCTTATTAATATTAGTTGGATAGATGCAAAGTGGCTTTAAGTAGATAGTTTCAAGGTTATGTCTATTCTCTTTTCTCTGATCACACAAGAAGCCATGATTTTACAAAGACCACAGTGATTTCAACATATCTTCCTTCCAGGAAAACTACCTCAGAGTATTGGACTGAAAAATCCATTAGGAATTTTATGTTGTTGTACATTTACCTAAATTACAGACAATACATGTGTATTTATTTACACACACAGTTCAAATGAAGTTATCCCACTTGGGCTGACACTACTCCTAAGAGCCACAGACTACATAACAAAAACTCTAATACCAAGCATGAGGGACCCACTTTTAAGTTGTAAGTAAGGGGAGTACAAGAGATTCCCTAAACAATACAGGCTGTTACTGTTGCCCTTGGTGGCCTCCCATACACCGTGAAGACACCGTACACTTCAGACACAAGACCTTACCTGAAAACTCCACCTCTGAGAGGTAGCTTTTACAGTACTGGAAGGAACTGTTCAAGCTTCCAAGGGAGGGAAGCAACCAATAGTCTTATCCAGATGTAACAGCTGCGAACCACAACAATGGCAAGCACGGCACAATAACTCTAAGGTACAAAAATGGCACTCATTATGGTGGTCACCAACAGCTCTCTAATTGGAGTTAAGGTCCATTCAATCAGAGAGAAATCATGCCCAGTACTAGAAAGCTAGCCAACCACACAGAGCTAATGAGATCACAGATCTTAAAGTGACATATATATAAAATGTGTGTGTGTAACAATAAGAAAAGAGACCATGATTTGAGAGGGAGCAGGGGGAACATGGAAGGGATTAGAGGAAGAAAAGGGGAAATGATGCCTTTATATTTTAGCTATTTTTTTTAATTATGTTGTTTTAAGGAGAAAGAAAAGTAGTGCCTGGTAGAAACATGGGGTGCAATCCCTTTCGTTCCTGTCTCTGGGTTCATCATAAGCTGGCTGTGAGACAGCAAGAGATTATTGAAATGTTTCATGTATGAGAATTACATAAATTAAACTCAACAAAATACATAGACATGCTTGGTAAATTTTGTGACCAAATATTATTACTGTTTAAAAAGAAAAATAAGCAAATTAATATTTTAGGAAAATGATGCTTAGAAATAAGCTCAAGCAGTCCTCTTGTTAAAAGAGGCAAAAGCAGCTAATAAGAAAAACACAGAGTCTAAAAGACAGCCAAGGGATATATTTGAAAACGTCTTCTAAAGTTTACTATGAATAATTATAAGAAAAGAAATTAGCCTCAAAATTTAGAAGAATTTCTGGGGAAAAGAAAACCTTTAATTACCAAAACTGACAACAGGAGCAAAAAGAACGAGAGTGGCACTGGGAAATGATTGGCAGGGTAAGGAGCATCTCTCACAGCAGCCTCTGGCCCATCCACCAGTGAAGCCTTCAATATATCCCAGGAGCAAAGACCTCTTGAGTCAGATATAGGCAGTAACTGTCCTGAAATAGGAAAGCATGCACAGAAAGAACAGAGATGCACATCCTGCACCAAAGCTAGAAGAGTTCATACAAAGTGAACGTAGTAACTGACTTCACTGGGAACACAGATACCCCCATCCTAAGTACTATACAGTATTTGCACACACAGCAAATGTAATAAAAATACTTTAAAGAGAGGGTTAAATGGCTATTTCTTTGATATTATTAATAAAAACATTTTCCAAGTAAACACTAGCATTTTATTCTATAGGAATATATGGCTTTTCCCAGAGAAGAGTTTATTATGACAATGCCTTCTAAAATATAAATAGGTACAGTTCTTACACAAAATTTTGTTAATTACTTATTGATGAGTCTCTGTGTGTGCGTGTTTGTGTGGGAGAGCATATGCAGGGGTACCATACTACACATGTCAATGGACACTTGGCATAGATAGATTCTCTCCTTCCACTATGTGGGTCCCAGGGATTGAACTCATGGTGTTAGACTTGGTGGCAAGCACCCTCTCCTGCTGAATTACTTCATGGGCCTAGTCACAGTTCTTAAAACACAAAGTATGGGGATTCCTTACCCAGACAAGCAGAGGAGAGGCTGGGTTGCACAGTTCACATGCTTTTAATGGCGGTTTCTTGATAGCATTTGTATGACAGCATGAACTGCAAGTCTCAACAGAACGCAGCTCTCTGTTGTTGCTGCTGTTCGAAGCAGCAGACCCATCAGAACAGTTTGGGAAATGCCACCCTAAAATGTTACCTTTTCATGTTCACATTAAACAAGGATGCTTGCTCTCTTGCCACTACTTATGTGGGTTTAAAAATCCTGACTTGAAAAAGAAGAATAACAAAGAAACAAAATTAGATAGGAACAGCAGAGGAAAGCAAAGACATAGATAAACGGTACCATTTTACATGCATCTGCTATATGTATAATTGTCCAATTTGTAATTTATCCATGTTTATATAACCAACAGCAATAACATCCATACCACTTCATACATCATGGTGAGAAGGATAGGTTTCAAGAAAAAATAAAATAGAAGATATTTTAATATAAAGAAACAAATATATGACATCTCTACTTGAGAAGTTGTTATATTGCAAGCAAAATTTTTGAATTTTAAACTTAACAAGAAGACCATAAAGTTGACCTTTAAAAAAAAAACAAACATGAAACCAGATTCACTCAGACCTTGATTGTAGCTGAAAGTTTTCCTATGTCTCGCCCAGTCCGCAGCTGCTCAGACCCAAGTAAACACACAGAAGCTTATATTAATTAAAACTGCTCGGCCATTAGCTCTGGCTAACTACTGACTAACTCTTACACTTAAACTCAGACCATTTTCATTAATCTATATATCTCCACGTGTTCCATGGCTTTACCTGTGTGCCATTACATGCTGCTCCCTGGATGGTGGGCTGGCATCTCCTGACTCATCCTTCCTCTTCCCAGAATTCTCCTTATTTGCTTATCCCACCTGTACTTCCTTCCTGGCTACTGGTCAATCAGCATTTTATTTATCAACCAATCAGAGCAACACACTCACAGCATACAAAGCGATATCCACAGCATTGAAAGGAAGATTTCACTTGGTAAATCATTTTGGAAATCAATGTGACAGAAAAAAAGAAAAACAAGGAAAAGAAAACCCACAACCCTTTAGTTGGCTTGAACTGGAAATTCAACTTTGGAGAACTATCAAAAGGAAATGACTGAAAATCTCAATGTGAAAAGGTAGTCTACATTTATGTTATTTATGAAAACCAGAGCAGAAATCGTAATTGCTGCCACTCCAGCTCACACATTTACTAGCTGTTCAGATACGATAAATTTATACTTGAAGAGGTGAAAATTTTGCCTTGATCACAAAAACAAAAACAGAATTGAGATAGCCTGAGGCCAATTTCTGGCAAAGTCCCCTCTCTTATTACTACCTTAAGCAACCACGAATACTAGAAATGGGCCATGCAGACATTTCTCATCTCTTCTCTAGAGGATGAGCCACCATGGTATGATGTTGATGATTGCACTACAATCGATGTTTATAATAAAACAAAAATGCAAAGAAGCTACAAGTACATATGCATACTGTAACAACTACCCAGGAAAATCCACATGTCAGAAAAAAAAAAGGACTGGAAAGAAACACATCAGAACACTCATATTCTGCTCTCAGAGTGTGAACTTTATGGACAGTACATTTTCTCTTGTTTCCAATTTGTGGGTAATGGAGTCATATTAATTGCATCAAACAACGATAAACCCATAAACTGAACAAATAGTAAGAGTGTTGTAATACACAAAAGCAAATTACGGAAAAGGGACTGGGGCAGGAGCAGTGACTAATTCAAACGTTACTTTCCTAGCAGCTCCCGTGTGCTTTTCCATTTATGAACTAAATAAACAGATGGTGGTTAGATTCAAGCATGGCCACATATTATATTTAGCCTTTTGCAAGAAACTACATGCTCTCCAAACAGCTTTGGACAAGAAACTAAGATACCTTATCTGATTGAAATTACAGGGGAGATAGGAAAAGTACAGGCTCCATTTTGAAGTTTGGTTTCAGCTTTGTACTCTATTGATTTTATAATGTCCAGAGCAACTAAATGCAACAAACACATAATATGCCACGCAATATGCTGTCTGAAGTTACTTTGGTCATCACCTAAATTTAGAGAAGAGGTAGGGGACACAGAGACACTATCAAAAAAATTGATTTTTTTACAGCTAATAACCTGTGCTTGGTGACTGAACACAGTATCAAAAATCACCATTCTGTGTGCAGATCATTTCCCCGGCCTTCCCTGCTGTTCCTAGACACTCCCACAGCTCTCCAGCTGCCACCAGCTAACTCCTCCTCTTCAGTATTCTGACGACCACACAATTGAGGTTCACAACATGCCCCAGTAATTTGTGTTGCATCTCGGACCCTCTGTGCTCCACTGCCACTGTGCTGCAGAAATTAAAGTCTCAGAGAAGGAACGCGATGACATATCTTTCCAAGAAATTGAATTTTTCTCACTAGAGACAAAAACACTTGAGAGGACACTTTGTTGCCAACATAACATTTCCTGGACTTTAAGAAAACAGTTTGCCTTGGATTCAAATCCCAGCTCTCCTCTCTAGCAAGGTTATTCATCACTGTGTTATTCTTAGGGTCAGATGAAATAAGGCCAACAGCATTAGACTCTAGAGAGGAGTCAGCCCATCTGGAGTAAACCTACATGAAACACCAAGGAACAGTGGAGCCATATGCAGATGCTTGGCAGTTCATTTAAGTAGAAATACCCACAGAAGAAGGAGGACACTGAGAATAACCAAAGGAAATGGTCCAGGAACTCTTGATGATGCTTCTACTCTTCAGCCTTTCAGTCTTGAACAGCTGCTGAGTGCGCAGAGATGGAGACACAGAAACAGGAGAGACAGCCTGTGTGACTGGGCCAAGTGTAGGCTACCAAACACACAGTGTGAGGAAACCAGAGTCTTCATTAAGACACACCCTGGCTGTATAGGAATGATAAGGTATTACAATTCGCTTTTTCAGTTTGTCTTTCAAAGTAAAATAATTTAATAATGTTAACAATAGCACACTCCATAGCAGGCGCTGCTGGCCGTGAAGAAGTGACAGTGATCTTACATGATGCAGAGCATGACCTTCAGATTCTGGTACCAAGTAAAGGAAACAGTCCAGACCAAGAATCAAGAGAGAAACAAATAGAGAGTGAACCTAGCTGAAACAAGAGGTTTTCAAGATCTTTTTGAAGAGTCAGAATTTTCATAAGGATGTTCTCCTAGAATTGTCAGGAGAAGTAGCATCATGATAAAATGAGTAATAATCAAATTTATTAGTGAAAAGTACCTGTTGTAGACTTCTGCGTTCATTAATATTTACTCAAGTAGCCTTTGAACAATCTTCAGTCAAAATTTTCCACTCATATAATACTTGCATCTCCTGTTCCTTTCCTTCCTTCCTCTGCTGATTGACACCCATTCCCTAGATGTGATCCCTCCACCTCTAGACCAAGACTCCTCCATTGAGGCTGAAGCCACTCAAGTGTTGCTTGATACACACACCTTACATCAAGCTTAAGTTGTAGGTAATAAATAGACTTATCCCTCCCAGAAGGCATAGACACCTCACATTTCTACCAGCTCCTTGCTGATCTCAAGAGCATGTTTTAGAAGTAACCAACCTAAGCCACTAAAAATCCATGTCTTTTGAGGGTCACTGCCTTTAAAGCATATTCTATGAGTATCCACACTCCAACGCACACACTGTGTGGCTCTTGCATCACAGCTAGCATCTGGTAAAAAGTAGAAAGCTCAATGCAAAACTGACATCAAAATCAGAACTTCTTCAAGGTTCTGGGTCTCTTTGACCACATGTCTCTAACTTCTAAGTGTTATATCTAAGCTAATTTTTAACGTCAATGGGTCACACATTGTAACTTCAGATGAAAATAGAATACAAATACTGCAATCTCAGCTTCTCAAAGCCAGTTTTCCATTCAGTTCTTCTTTTAAAAACAAAGAACATGGAAAATCCAATTAACTTTTAAAAATCCTGTTGCTGGGGCTGGAGAGACAGTCCAATGGGTAAAATGCTTGCGGCATAAGCACAAATGACCAGAGTTCAGATTGCCAGAACCCACACACACGCCAGGCTCTGGGTTTAGCTGAGAGACTCTGCATCAGTTTATAAGGTAGAGAGCAGTTTAGGAAAACAGCCAACCTCTGCTTCTAGCCTCCAAATGCACACCTGTGCACCTGAATCCATTCACACAGGTATGCCCCCACACATGTGAACACATACACATACATACACACACCTCACATGCACAAGTTGTAATTTTATTTGTAAAAGACCCTATTTAGCCCAAACTAAAGACAATAAATCACTATGCATAAGCAACCTGTATCTGTACTCAGAGCCAACAGTACAGAAAAGGTCTACCACTGCCTGGTCAGGTCTAGTTCAACTGGGTGTCCCAATGCATGAGCTGGAAACCACAAGCAAAGAGTCGGTGTGCTAGAGACAGATGTGCTTCACAGCCTGCAGTCTGAACAACTCTCTGCCAGAAAATTAAGCTTTTAAAAAAAAACATAACTTGGAGAGTAGAGAGATGGCTGCATGGCTAAGAATACTTCCTGTTCTTCCAGAGGACCCAGGTTCAATTCCCAGCACCCACTGGCAGCTCACAGCCAGTTCCAGAATATTCAAAGCTCTCTTCTGTCCCCTCAGGCACCAGGTATACAAGTGGTCCACATAAAATCATTTAATTTTAAATAAACACAAGTTACAGGGCTAACACCATGCATAAATAGATATGGATATTAATTCAGTTATATACATAACTTTCTGGCAAAGGCATATATTCTATAATAAGAATACAGTGCAGGAATACTACGAAACAATCTCTAAAGATAAATGACAATGTCTGTGGGTGTTTGTAAAAATAGCATATAGAGAATGAAATGTAAATCATTGCCAAACTAAACATGATTTGTCCAAACAAAGGCACCTCGGTGACTGTTGAGGGGCTCCTGTGAGATTACACATGATTATATATGTGTAGGTAAAAGAAAACAATAACACTCTCACTCAAACATGATAATGGGACCTATTCAAATAGGAGATTCCGGGTAATTGATTCAAGGGCAGAGATACTTAATCTGGAGCAGTGACAATATCAGCCCAATAGATAAAGCCTTAGTCTAGTTAAAATCTTCACTCAAAACTGCACTATACTGATGATAGAATACAGACTTGTTCTTTCATTTTCTCAGAAAGAACACATACATATTACTTTGTTCCTATCCTGGAAAAGGGAGCGATGGAATGTGTACACCTTTCTTAAAGGTAGTTCCTGCACCTTTCCTTACAGGCTGTGTGGAGAGCAGCCACTCAGTGGCAAGCAAATTCCACCAAGAGTGTCTGAAGCACCACCAGGCAAAGAAAACGCTCTTCGTTGAGAACCAAATGATACCTGTGGGAATGGTCCCTATAGACCCATATGTTTAAATATTTGGTCTCCATTTGGTGGCTCCTTGGGGAGGATTAGGAACTGTGGCTTTGCTTGAGGAAATATGTTGCTGGGGATGGGCTTTGAGGTTTCGAAAGACTCACAGCATTTTGAGTTCACTCTCTGCTTGCTACTTGCAAATGAAGATGTGAGCAGTTGACACCTACCTCTGTGCCCTCTCTCCACCATCATAAACTCTAACCCTCTGGAACCAGAATCATTAGCCTAATTAAACTCTTCCTTTTACAAGTTGCCTTGGTCATAGTGTTTTTATCAGAGCAATAGAAAAGTAACTAATATAGTACTTTTATTATCTCCTAAGTGGCCTGAGGATGCAGTTCAGTAGTAGAGCACTTGTTTACCATGCATAAAATGTATAAGGCCCTGGGTTCAAACTTCAGCACCTCATTAAAAATAAATGTAAAACCTGGGTATCTCCAGTTTTCTAAATAGGATTAACAAAGCGTCCCTGATGGGAATAGAAAGCCGTAAATTAGAACAGTAGTTATCCCAGAGCTGCTATCATTTCCCGAATCCACTTAGAGGAGACAACAGACGAGGCTCAGGACTCAGCCTGTGAACATGTCCACTTGGCTGGTGAGGCCATGGAACCTAGAGAAGAACCTATGCTGCCATGTTCCTAAACCAGTATAACCTCTAACTGTGTTCTAAATAGCCATCTTTGTACCCACTGAAAAGCATAGCTCTCACCACCTCCACCAAAGAAACTTCTTTTTAAAGAAGACAGAGACCATTACAGATCACAACAACTGATTACAATTCAGAGAACAACTGGAAATGGGGTACCCAGCCCCAGTCGCTACATCTACAACACAACCCCTACACCTAAAGCCCAGAGAACATCACAGAAGAAGGGACAGAAAGATTGTAAAAGCCAGAGAATGAGGACACCTGCTGTGGGTGTATGTCAGGGAGTCTGCACCCACAAACTTTCAACAATGTGGTTGCCTAAAGAAGACCGGAACAACGACATCAGTTGCCATGTCAATCTGGATGGTACAAATCTCGTGGGGCCTCACCCCTAGATGAAGAGCTATAGGCAATTAATGACTTGTGAGAGAGGGAGAATTAGTCTTCCCCAGGATGAGTCCTAAAAATATCTACGTACAAGCAACAATATATGAACTCAGCAGGTTGCACTTGTATATTTTGTGTGTGTGTGTGTGTGTGTGTGTGTGTGTGTGTGTATGAGAGAGAGAGAGAGAGAGAGAGAGAGAGAGAGAGAGAGAGAGAGAGAGAGAGAACAATAATTAAATAAAAAGAGGTCATGAATTTGACAGAGATGGGGGAACACAGAAGGATTTGAAGGGGGGACAGGGAAAGGGTACACGTATGTAAAAATTTTTTGAAAAATAGTTGTTAAAGATGATCAGTCTATTCATGTGTGCTTTATAGGCCTCAAATTTGGAGGGGCTTTATTACTATTATTATTATCATCTTTGTTATTATCAGTACTTCAAATATGAAAAATTTGCAATTTCAACTTGAATTCCTGGGACAGCATAAGGTTTGTAGCTACATCTTCTATGGAGATCATGCAAATTGAGGCTCATTGCAACCATATGAGGGAAATACTTATGAGGGAAAATTTTCCTGTATGAATATCCACATAGAATTGTAAACTATAATTATTAACAAAAGCAGTGATTCTCAGACATTAGTGTTTATAAAGGTCCTCTTTTTAACATTTATTTATCTTATGTGCATGCATGTCTGAATATATGGATGTGTGTTGCTAGAGTTTTCCTGCCTGGCCCACGGTCAGGATAAATCTCTTTCACCTGCCAGTCCCACAGCCGCTCAGACCCAACCAAGTAAACACAGAGACTTATATTGCTTACAAACTGTATGGCTGTGGCAGGCTTCTTGCTAACTGTTCTTATATCTTAAATTAATCCATTTCTATAAATCTATACCTTGCCACATGGCTGGTGGCTTACCGGCATCTTTACATGCTGCTTGCCATGGTGGTGGCTGGCAGTGTCTCCCTCCTCCTTCCTGTTCTTTTAATTCTCTCTGTTAGTCCCGCCTATACTTCCTGCCTAGCCACTGGCCAATCAGTGTTTTATTAGCAACACACTTGCCATACAGAACATCCCACAGCAGATGTGTGCCTTTCAGGAGTCCACACACAGATGGTATTGGTTTCCCTGGAACTGGGGTGATATCGTAAGCCACTGTGTGGGTTTGGGGGTCCAAACCTGGATCCTCTGCAAGACCAACCAGTGTTCTTTCCCACTGAGCCATCTCTCCAGCCCTAAACGTCCTCTTTATTAGGTCAAGGTCAGGTCTTGGAGGGCAAGGAGCAGGAACTGTCTTATTTCTTTCTCTTAAACTATAACCCTCTAATCCTGGGATAAAACACTATGCAAAACTTACCCTCCTGCTATCCATGAACCTCATTCTTTGTGTTCAGTAGACAAAGGACCTAGAAGCTATTGACTTTTGATTTTTTTCCCAAGACCCTGGCACTCTGAGTGATGCTCACCTGAGGTATGAGAGCAAGCCTCAGTCACTCTCAAAACCCCTCCATTTCCTGTATCATTCTGAGTGTGTTTGCATGTGTGCAACAAATCCTAATACAACAAGTGGAGGTGCATCTAGAAATGGGTATTTTTGCACAAGTACTCCTGCTTATTTTGATATGTACACCTGGAACCATGCTTTTAAAACCCTACTGGTGTTTTGGGTTCATATGACAAGATGATTTGGGTCATAATTACTCTCACAGACCAAGGGCTGTGTTTCAGCTATAGAGAAGTCAGCTAGCTCTATTAATGGTGGTGTGATTGATACGGCTAATTGATAGGAGACCAAAGTTGAAGCTGAAATCATTGGGAAATACAGTGACCGCCTAAGCTACAACTAAGTGTATAGCACCAAACCCAAAAATCTCTGCTTCAGCCCTCCCTACACTTCCCACTTCAAATTTTCTTACTTAAAAAAAAAATATAGCATCTATGTAAACTGCTTTTTAAGTGGTCCAAATTATTCCTCAGCAGCAAACTTGGACTTCCCGTGTTCTGCAGGGCTGGGGAGCAGTTGCTGCTCCACCGAGGTCAGAAGTGTCTCCTGCAGCAGCCCACCCCTGCTCACAGGGCCTTCTGTTCTCCCTTAGAACTCCTCGGCTTGCCAGGAAACCAACTGCTCCAACATCTTCCTGGGGTTCGCTCTTTGCTTCTTGCTTTGCTGGAAGTTTAAAACCCTGTTCCCTAAATATGTCCATACCTGGGGATCAGGCAAAAACTTATTTCTTTAACTTTGTATTTCTGAAGTCCCCCAAATCCACTTCTAAAGACAGGAAGAGAAATTTCAAGAAATGTATATATATACTTCATCCCCGGAATATGTCTGCTGTCATTCCAGGAGAGCGGTCCTTCTACCCTAGCTCTGCTTTTCACACACCTCTGCATGCTCTTGATACAGCAAATACGCCCTTCACATTAGCACTAATGGAGGGTAGACTTGTGCCCTGAGGAGATAATGGGCCAGCCCACCTGAAGAAATAAGCCCTCTAAATGCCTGAGGCAAATTGGTAGCTGCCCAGGAAACAGCCCAGCAGGAAGCTGGTACAGTCCCACTGTTAAGTCTGTCCCCCATATTTCCACCCACCTTGCTTCTGCCATTCTGAAACCAGAGAAGTGGAATGCACTCCAGCTACGCTTTATCTGGAAATTCTTAGCTTTCATCTTCATGGAAAGAAAGAGATTTTGAAAAGAAAATGTAAATGAAACCTTATTAGCCATTCCTACGTTGCTACTGGCAGTGAATCAGAAGGTATCCTGCCAAATGCAGTGTGAGCTGAGCTGGCCGGCCGGACTTAAAATCTTAGAGCAGTCTGGGCTGAGCTCTGGCTTTGGTAATCCATGAACTGGCTGGTTTCTTCTGGTAACTCAAACGGAACCTTTCCAGATATAAGGAAACTTTGTCTGGCTTTGTCACTGTCAACATTTCCTTCAAGATTGACTGAAACCCATCAAGCATTTTCATCCCATGTCAATAAAGTGCCTCTGTGAGGAAATCAAGGCTTTATTGCCTTACCTCCCACAGTAGGTAGACTCTGGTGACCACTGACCTTGCAGTACATTGCAATATCAATCAGAAAGGGCAGAGAATCAGAAAACTAATGTCATTGGGAAGGAAAAAAAACTATCCACATAAGTACAAAGAGGGCAGCAATCACACAATCATATCATATGCTGGCATAGCATCTCTGGGTTGTTTTTAAGGTATGACAGGGCTCTTCTCTTCCTCAATATAATTGAGGCAGCCTTTCTGCAGTGAAATATTTGAAGCAATGGAAACACAACTGTAATGATTGCTATAAGAAATCTCAGACTCAAAGACCAAAGCACTCTCTGCTTTCTGGCAAGAGTTTGTTCTTTTAAACTAGAGTTAGCATTCTTGGCTTACAAGGGAACCGACCCCAGCAATAATCCTCTTTCCACAGTTGCCAGCATTGAGTTTATATCTCCTAATTTCACCAACTTGTCCCTCGGACAACCTGTCTTTCTCAACCCGAAATCCCAGCTGCTCTAAAGTCCACTTTGTCTTCAGAGTTCCAATTGACTTTTAGAAATATGTTCATATTTTAACCATTTTCTTTCCAACAGCAAATTCCACAATTAGTTTTTTACAGTCATGGCAGACAGACAAGTGAAAATACAGCTAGAATAACACTGCTATTTACTGATAATTATTATACCTTGGGTGTGTATGCAAGTTGTGTGCCGGATACTTACAGTCACTTAGTAAGATAATTCTATGGCAAAGCATGTATTATACTGCTTTGATAAGTAGAATACCTGCAGGGAGATTCAGTACCTTACCCTGATTCTCACTGGCAATATCTGGAAATCTGTGGATTCAAAATACTGTCTCCTTGATAACAATGTCCGCATTCTTAGCCATCACAGCAACCCTTCATGAGTTAATGGGTCTCTTCTCTCCCAAGTTAAACTCTACTAGACTTGACATTACTAGACAGGAAGAAAACACATAGAGGACAATTTCTGACAAATTTCTTTGTTTGATTATTTTTTTAACCCTGGCCATGCTAACCACCTGTTACTGTTATTGTTATTTACACATCTTTACTTTAACTTGTAGGCTGGCATTGAACTCACTATGTTGTACAGACTTGCCTCAAACTGTGGCAATCCTCCAAGTGTTAAGAATTCAAGTTTGTGCCACCACATCTGGAATATAGTAGCATAGCTTTATAGTACAATCCAGTGCCTATGTGTTAACTCCATAGGATTAAGAAATATTAAGGCATTGGTGATACATACCTTTGGGTGAGTCTGGGAGGATGTTTCCACATTACATGTGTTGGGGGTGGGGTTCCCAGACTAAACTAAAGGGAAGAAAGATAAAGCCAGGTGGGCAATAGCCTTCTGCTTTCTCTGCTCCTGGTCCTCCCAGATGTGAGCAAGTAGAATCGCGTTCTTTTTGTCAAAGCTCTATCTGTTCCCATGGCTCCCTATCATGATGAACTAGACCCTCACACCATGAGACCGAAGTCCTTATTCCCTTCAGTTACCTGTCTTCAGATATTCTGTCACAACAACAAGACAAGCAGCTGATACACCATGTGACTTGAACACTTTAGAAATATAGTCATTCTCCAAAATTTCATCAAGGAGTGAAATAATCCATCCAGTGAGCTGTTAATCTGCTGAGCTATCGGTTAAGGGCACTGCCATCTATAACAGCAACCATTAATGACAAGTAAGCCATTTATCTTGACGTCTGTAAAGCGGGCTTCTGTTGGAAGGTTTGGACAGCTCAAAGCATCTATGATATGAGTGACAGGGTCAATAATCCATAAATTAAATGGTTGCTAAGTACTACAACTCTTTGAAATGATAGGCCATTAGGGCGAAGACAGTTTCATTTAGGTATATAAAATTCACTTTCAAAATATTCTTGAGATATGAATTTCTGTGATAGATCACTCATGATGTACTGAAAAAATGTATTCATTCATTACTCAAAAGGTATGTATTGAGCCCTCTCCACAGCAACGCCATACAAATTATGAAAGATACAAGAACATATGTTGTTTTAAGATCTTGCAACGTAGGTGAAGTCTTCTAAAAACAGACGTTACAATAATTATAAATCCATATTGTTAATGAGAGGATGTTGGCAGAAAAGGAGCTTATTATCAATAGGTGGTTAATACACTATCTAAAGTGAGCTTGGCTTGGTGGAAACAGACTGAAAATATTTAAGGAATAAAGGACATATAGAATTGCCTGAAATGAGGTAGCCACAGTGACAACATCAGGCGCAGCATGTTCCCTCCCAGCTTTCTCGCTTCCCTCCCCCCTCCGCAGTGTTCTGCCCCACTAGCCTCACGTTCTGAGCCTTGCACCCTATTCCTTTTATGCTGGAGTTCATAGTCCTACAAAAATATATCCCTATATTTGTTTTTTGTTGGTGGTGGGGTTTTTTTGTTTGTTTGTTTTTCGAGACAGGGTTTCTCTGTGTAGTTTTGGTGCCTGCCCTGGATCTCGCTCTGTAGACCAGGCTGGCCTCGAACTCAGAGAGTTCTGCCTGGCTCTGCCTCCCGAGTGCTGGGATTAAAGGCATGTGTCACCATCACCCAGCCCTATATTCTTATATTTGACCACCTACTCATTCCTTTTAAGGAAATCATCACAAACATAATGACTTTGCTATTTGTAATCTAGAATCACAATTAGTACATACAGCCGATCAGCCAGAGTGACGATGCTGAGTGCCTAAGTTCCCCTGACTCTGCCTCCTCAATCTGACATCTAAGAAAGCCACTGAGCCACTTAGTGGAAGGTGCAGTTAAAGAAAAATTTAGATGAATAAATAGAGAAATAATGTATATCAAAAATATTTTGATTGGAATAAGGCTGGTTCCGTGAGATGGAACCAACACCTGATACTGTTAATGAGACCAAGAACAGGAGACTAAATAGTCCATGGGCACTAGCGGAAAACCTGAATGCACAGCGATAAAATGACTCCTATGACACACTGCTTTACCCACACAGTCTTGTCTCTCTCGGTCCTCATCAGAGACGCTTCCTGCAATAGATGATCATTAACACAGACACAGGACAGTATGAGGGACTTTGGAGAACTTGACCTTAGATGGGAGGTCTTTGTTACAATCTTCCCTTCAAGGCTCAGGGAGCGATGAAGAGGGAACAGAGAGACTGGAGGAGCCAGAGGTAGCAGACATCACAAAGGAAACAGCAGTTTCCAGACGTAACGGGGCTGATGCACATATGAAGTTACAGATACAGCGACAGCCTACGCAAGACTTGCACAGGTTCAAGCCACGGGAAATTCCAGCCCAGAAAAGGGACATAAGCACAATGTCCCATTCTTAACCAAGAAACTCTTTTCACAAAGTTGTATAACTGATACATCTACAACATGACTCCTGCACCTAAAGCTCAGGGTCACTAAAGAAAAGGAACTGCAAAGTTGCAAGAGCCAGAGAAACAGGAAGTTTGCTGGGAGATCATGCCTCAGTGAAATATCAGAGAAACTACCCTAAAGAATGCTCACCAGATGCCGGGCGTTGGTGGCGCACGCCTTTAATCCCAGCACTCGGGAGGCAGAGCCAGGTGGATCTCTGTGAGTTCGAGGCCAGCCTGGGCTACCAAGTGAGCTCCAGGAAAGGCGCAAAGCTACACAGAGAAACCCTGTCTCGAAAAAAAAAAAAAAAGTATGCTCACCAGCACGACTGTCTAAACATGACCCAAGCAGTGACATCACCAATAAACAAGATAACATGGAAGGAAGCAGGCTTTCCAGAGGCCTTAACCCTAGACAATGAACTACAGCAAATAAAGAATGCGAGGGTGACAGAAATTGTCTTCCCCAAGGAAGAGCACGCCACTGTTATCCTACACCAGAGGGTCGGCCAGGAAAGCATGGATGGACAAGTAATATATGAACGAAGCAGGTTAGATTTTTGTATTCAGGAATAGGTACATACATACATATATATGTAACAACAACTAAAAAGAGATTATGAATTTGAAAGAGAGCAAGAGGGTAGGTACATGAAAGAGGTTAGAAGGAGGGGAAAAATGAGGAAATTATATAATTATAGTATAAGCTCAAAAAAATTAAAAACTATAATAAAAATATTTGCAATTGATAGTTGCTGAAAGTAGGAAAATCAGTTTTCAGTGGAGTGACACTGGGTATATCAACCACACTGCAGGGCAGGCCCATGCTCAGGAGTAGTTGGCCAATAGAAAATGGAGTGTGCGTGCATGCATGCATGTGTGTGTGTGTATGTGTGCACTTGTGTACCCCTGTGCTCACACTAGTGCATATATATGTGCTTTTTGTTTTGTTTTGTTTTTCAAGAGAGAGAAAGAACATAAAGTTAGATGGGTAAGAAGGGAAGTATCTGGAAGGATTTGGGAGTTGGAGTATGGGAAAGAATATGATCAAGATATTTTGTATGAAAATTTTAAATAAATACATTTTAAAAGTATTTTACAAACAATAAAACCTAAAAAGTGAATACAAGGTAACATTTTTTTTTTCTTTTTTTGGTTTTTTGAGACAGGGTTTCTCTGTGTAGCTTTGCGCCTTTCCTGGATCTCGCTCTGTAGACCAGGCTGACCTTGAACTCACATAGATCCGCCTGTCTCTACCTCCCAAGTGCTGGGATTAAAGGCATGTGCCACCACCGCCCACCCCAAGGTAACAATGTTATAGAATGTTTTGCATATAAATCAGACATACAGGAAGCCAACACACATAGTTATTAAAATCTAGCCTGATAAGAGGAAATTCGTGTTAAAAATAGAGCCTGTCCTGCCCAGGACAGACTCAGTCTTCACCATGGGAGAGAGATGTATAGCAGCCTGGAGCTCTAGTAGATCCTGACCCCATCTTCCTGCCCAGTCAGAAAATCACCCTGACTCTGGCAAGAACAGGATATCTGAGACCAGTCTCAGTGATATTTCATTGCTGATGGTGCTTCAGAAACTTGAGACCTTGAACTAGATCAATGACTCATTATAATAAGTATTTGCATATAAAGCTGTTTGGGGGAAAAGAAATGCACTGTGTGACATACTGCAGTTTGTAATGCCACATAGATGAATAACGGTGCGATGGAGAGGTGGGAAGGATGGCGAACGGAGCGGCGTGTGTGCAGGGAGAGGGACAGGACTGGAGAGGAAGCTGCAGGTGATAAGAGTGGGAATGCAGACGTGGTAGGTGGGGAGCATGCACTGGCCAAGCAGGCCTGGCAGAACGGTGAGCACAGCTTGGAGCTGGAGCAGGCTCTGCCCCAGACGTGCTGCCCAGTCCCTCTATTGCCCTGGTTCTGAGCAATGGGAGGATGTCCAAAATGGAGAATGGTTCATTTTTTAGATTGGGCTTTCTAAAAAAAAAAAAAAACCTCCATCGTTCATGCTGCCACCAGAGGCCATATTGCCATATGTGGTCCATGTTACAGCCAGGGTTAGGCTGGTATTCCGGATTCAGGCTGCCACCACAGGCTGTGTTAATGCCCATGGACCCTGCTGCTAACAGAGACCATGTTGATGTCTGTGGTCTGTGCTGCCCCCTGAGGTCATGTTAGTGTCTGTAGACTAAGATGCTGCTTGAGACCATGTTGATGTCCATGATCCATGCTGTGACAGGAGGCCATGTTGACATGGATTTTCCTTGCTACCTGCTGGAAGGGGGCACTGTATCTTATGGGAACACAAAGAAAATTTTAGGATTATGGAGTAGTCCATGAGGATGTATCGTCTGAGCCAGTTGTCTTGAAACCGTTCTGAATGTTGGAACATCTGGGCCATAGTGTCATCAGAGACCTTTCAGTGGGTCTGGGCTGGTCAGATGTATCTTAATCTGGAACAAATCCATAGCCTCTGGCTTTCTGTGGAAACAAAAGCAGAGCCTCCTTTCCAAAGCAACAAATCCTTAGATCCAAATTTTGAAGTCAAGGTATCTTTAAAATATACATATTGGCTTAACTCAATAGCTTTTACATTCAAATGTTTTTGTGCAGTTAAAAAATCCCAAAGACAACACAATCCAGATTCTCTGTGTAATATCCATCTTTATATGGCTTATTTTTATACTACCTTTACTGTCTCTTTAAAGACTTTATATTTTAAAACTATCTATTTCTGTATATAACTGTATATATCACTTCTTTGGTCTCTTTCAAGCCTACCTATATTTTACACACATTGTAAACTATTCCATCTGAATCTGCCTTATTGTGAACCTATTGCTTTAAACTGCAGCATTCGAAGAATGAAACAGCACTGTGGCTGCTGGCTCTGCCCACCTCAGCTTCCCAACATGGTGGTGGTCCACTCTTCCCATATCGATTCAATACAGTACTCAAAGTTCTAGCTAAAGCAATAAGACAACAAAAGGAGATCAAGGGGATACAAATTGGAAATGAAGAAGACAAATTTTCACTATTAGCAGATGATATGATAGTATACATAAGTGACCCCAAAAATTCTACCAAGGAAGTCCTACAACTGATAAACTCATTCAGTAATGTGGCAAGATACAAGATTAATTCAAAAAAATCAGTGGCCCTCTTATATACAAATAATAAGTGAGCCAAGAAAAAAATCAGAGAAACATTAACCTTTACAAAGGCCACAAATAATATGAAATACCTTGGGATAACTCTAACCAAACAAGTAAAAGACCTGTATGACAAGAACTTAAAGTCCTTGAAGAAAGAAATTGAAGAAGATATCAGAAAATGGAAAGATCTCCCATGCTCATGGATAGGTAGAACCTACATAATAAAATGGCAATCTTACCAAAAGCAATCTACAGATTCAATGCAATCCCCATCAAAATCCCAACACAATTCTTCACAGACCTCAAAAGAAAAATACTCAACTTCATGTGGAAAAACAGAAAACCTAGGATATCTAAAATAATCCTTTACAATAAAGCAACTACTGGAGGCATCAACATCACTAACATCAAGCTCTACTGTACAGCTACAGTAATAAAAATAGATTGATATTGGCACAGAAACTGACTTGTGGACCAATGGAATTGAATTGAAGATCCTGGCATTAATCCACACACCTATGAACACCTAATTTTTGACAAAGAAGCCAAAACTGTACCATGGAAAAAAGAAAGTATCTTCAACAAATGGTCCTGGCATAACTGGATGTCAACATGTAGACATTTACAAATAGATGCATATCTATCACCATGCACAAAACTCAAATCCAAGTTGATCAAAGATCTCAACATAAATCCAGCTACACTGAACCTGGTAGAGGAGAAAGTAGGACGTAGCCTTGAATGCATTGGCACAGGAGACCACTTTCTAATATAACACCAGTAGCACAGACACTGAGAGAAACAATTAATAAATGGGACCTCCTGAAACTGAGAGGCTTCTGTAAGGCAAAAGACACAGTAAATAAGACAAAAAGACAGCCTACAGAATGGAAAAAGATCTTCACCAACCCCACATCTGACAGAGGGCTGATATCCAAAATATATAAAGAACCCAAGAAACTAGACAGCAAAATACCAAACAATCCAATTAAAAAATGGGGTACAGATCTAAACAGAGAATTCTCAACAGAAGAAACCCAAATGGCTGAAAGACATTTAAGGAATTGTCCAACATCCTTAGTCATGAGGGAAATGCAAATCAAAACAACTGAGATACCATCTTACACCTGTCAGAATGGCTAAGATCAAAAACACTGAGGACAGCTTATGTTGGAGAGGATGCGGAGCAAGGGGAACGTTCCTCTACTATTAGTGGGAGTACAAACTTGTACAGCTACTCTGGAAATCATTATGGTGAATTCTCAGAAAATCGAGAGACATATGGATCACCTTGAGAAAGAAGGAACAGAGGAGATCTCCATGAGTAAACTGGGGATGGGGATGAGGGGATGGGGGATGAGAACATGAGGGAACAGGATGGTCGAGCTGGGGGAGGGACAGAGTGGGAGAGCAATGAAAGTGCTATCTTGATAGAGGGAGACATTATGGGGTAAGGGAGAAACCTGGTGCTAGGGAAATTCCCAGGAATCTACAAGGATGACCCCAGCCTAGACTACTAGCAATAGTGAAGAGGATGCCTGAACTGGCCTACCCTGGAAATCAAATTTGTGAATACTATGGTGATATTTTATTTGTGCTGAAATGTGATTTTATTTGTATGTTAATAAATAAAGTTGCCTGGAAATCAGAGGTCAAAGCAAGTCATAAGTAGAGTCAGGTAGTGGCAGCCTACACCCTTAATCTGATCACATGGCAGGCAGAGTCTCTGTGTGGTCAAGGACACAGGCAAGCGTGGTGACATGAACCTTTAATCCCAGTACCAACCATAGAGACCTGGAGGTCTGTATAGACGGGCAGTGACGAGGAAGTCATGTGGTTGGGTTTAGAGCCAATGAGAAGGCAGAACAGAAAGGCAATAAAAAGACAAGTCAGACAGGAAGAGGCTCGCTGTCTGGGGAAGCAACAGCGGCAAGGTGATAAGATAAGGTATTCGTGGCTCTCTGATCTCTTTGGCTATTAACTCTGTATTTGGCTCTGTGTTTCTTATTTAATAAGACTGTTTAGAAATTCATCTACAGAATAATCTAACTGTCATCATCATAGAGCCTTCATCTCGTAACTGATGGAAGCAGATGCAGAGATCCACAGCGAAGCACCAGGCTGAGCTCCAGGAGTCCAGTCAAAGAGAGAGAAAAGGGATTAATTATATGGGTAGGGGTGGGTGTTATGATCATGATGGGGAAATTTACAGAGACAACTGAACCAAGCTCATAGGAACTCATGAACTTTAGACCAACAGCTGTGGAAACTGCATGGGACCGGACTAGGCCCTCTGCATATGGGGGATAGTTGTGTAACTGGGTCTGTTTGAAGGGCCCCTGACAGTGTGATCAGGATCTATCCCTGGTGCATGAACTGACTTTCTGAATCTCATTACCTATGGTGGGACACCTTGCTCATCCTTGTAACAGGGGAGGGGCTGGGTCCTGCCTCAACTGAATGTACCAGACTTTGCTGTCCCCCCCCCATGGAAGAACTTACCCTATTGGAGGAGGGAATGAGGGGTGGGGTGGGGTTAAGCAGGAGTCGGGGGAGCAGGGGGAGGAATGAGAGGGGGATCTATGGTTGGTATGCAAAAGGAACAAAAAATTTTAATTAAAAAAAATAAAAGAAAATTACCTCGAAGAGTCTTCAAGTCAGAAATGATAATAGATTCTTTTTCAACTTCAGGGCTAAATTGTTCTAGGTACTAAATTAAAAACAGGATTTGGTTTCCATTATAAAAAAATAATAATAAAGTCCATGGTCTCTGTCCATAGTGCAACTAAATGAAAATTAACCTCAGGGACAGAAATCTGATGAGTTGTTGCTGGAGTCTGGGGGACAGAGTTAGATATTGATCTTATAGGGGCATGAGGGAATTTTTTCAGAGTGATGAAAATGTTCTGTATTTGAATTTAGTAATAGATTCACAACTGTATATATTTGTCAAAATTCATCAAAGCAAATACTTCAATAGGTAAATTTTACCATATGTAAATTATACTTCAATAAACTTGACTTTAAGCATTATCAATAGCAAATAATAACTTTTAAAAGTCTCATGCATTTAGATTTCAAAAATAAGTAACAGTGGAAACTAGAAGATGCTTGGAATTGAATTACTAAATCTACATCAAATGTAACAAATGCAGTTGGAAAAAAATATATAATGCTTGTGTTAGAAAGTAACAGTGGCTTAAAAGGCAACATAAGAATAAATCCAAAGGACTTAAAAATGAGAATTGCACAAATCCATTGGATAGAAGACAAAAGGTACAAACAGAATGAACTACCAGTAAGAAAAGATGGTTCTAAGAAAAGACTAAATAAACCTCTGCAGCTTCTGAGCAGGAAATATTGAGGAGGGTACAACCAAACACTGGAGATGAAAGCTGGGCAGAAACAGTTTGAAAAGAAAATTTAAAACCATGTTAATAAATTCGAAAAGTTTTACGTAATAAATTCCTAGAAAATAGAGCTCATCAAAAATTGCCCAGTGCTATATAAAAACTGAAGAGAGCTATGACCACTAAGGGTATTAAGTTTCTAGTTCAAAGTCTACTTGCAGATAACAAAGCCAGAAGTTTCTACAGGATAAGTGAATCAAATGCCTAAGGAGTATGCAATCAATCTCATGTGGACTTCCAGAGCCCCAAAACTAAACTCATGAGCACATTCATCCTGAGGCTAGCAAACCCAGGATAATAGCATTACAGAAATTCAAGAAGCCAAAGCCTCCTTTGGACCTTCAGCTTTTTCATGGTGAGATTTCTGAAGCCCAGTTTTCAAAACATAAAGGATTTAATATAAAAACATTAGAGTCATATATTCTAGGGAGTTAAGGTATATTCTTGTTTAGTCTAACGCTTCTCCCCCTCTAGCTCTATATATGTATGCCTGTATATGGATACACTTTCATTTGCTATGACAGAAACTGGCAAGTCCGAGCATCTGCTGTGTACAGGCTGGAGACCTGGGAGAGCTGATTGAGTCATTCTGAGGCCTTAGAGCCAAGGAGTTAAAAGAGCAGCTTCCTGTGAGGGGCTCTGAAGGACTAAGAGACAGGAGTGCTAATGACAGGGAAAAGATCAATGTCTCAATTCAAGCAGTTGAGCAAGGAGCTAGTTCAACCTTCTGAGTTTTCTGTCCTGTTTGGGACACAGCTTGGATGATTCCCCTACATTGAAAAGAACCATCTGCTCTATTCAGTCTACCGGTTCAAATGCTAATTTCTTCCAGAAACATCCTCACAGATACACCCAGAAATAATGTTTAACCAGCAATCTGAGCATCTTGTGGCCCACTCAAGCTGACACATTAAATTAATCATCATGGAAAGTGAGCTCAATTCTGAGCATGTTCTTAAAACCGTATGGCTAAGTTGAATTTACCAAGAAAGGTGAAGATAGTTATCATATCCATTCTTGTTAGGAACACAGATTAAGGGGTCTTCCTTTGTCTGAACAATACCAGAGAAAAGAGAGATTTCTTCCTTTTTCTGAACAATACCAGAGAAAAGGGGGATTTTAACAAAAATCATTGTGATGCATTTTTCTTATAATAAGATTAATCTATTTTTTTAGAACTACCTGAAAGCACAGATAAATAGAAAGCATTCATTTACACATCAGTGAATCCATTCAGAAGAAATGTCAGCATTATTTGCAAATCTTTCTCTCTCACATATTTGAAGTAACCTCTTTCCTGCTTAATTTTCTTAATTATGAAGAAAAGAACCAATTAACTCCCTGAAGGGACTCCAATGACCCACTGATTTGGCACTGTATATATCATGGCTATATCTATACTCTATCCATACAATATAAGAAAATAACCATGTGCCAATAGTGAAGTCAGAAGGCCACCATTGTGGCATTCTTCACAAGTTTCCATTCTTGAGTATATGTTTATCAACAAAGGCTGGCCAGACAAGAAAGCATGCTGCAGAGCATTCATTTCTCAGCTTGTACTGCCTCCTACCTCCCCAGGAGGATTCATTTACAGAGCTGAGTCACATTTCAGGTGCAGCACTGCCTTCTGCCTTCAGCGGGACCTTGTGCCAGGGCAGAGAAGTTTGAGATTGAGCCTGTGTCCTAGCTAGCTCTAGCTGTCGCCTCAATACAGCCTAGAGTTGCCTGAGAAGGAAGTCTCAATTAAGGGATTGCTGAGATCAGACTGTCCTCCAGGCATGTCTGGGGAGGGGAATGTCTTGGTTGCCAAATGATGTAGGAGGGTCCAGCCCACTGTGGGTGGCACCACCCCTTGGTAAGTGGTCCAGGACTGTATAAAAAAGCAGTGTAAGCATGGGTCTTCCAGTGACTCATCAAGCAGCATTCCTCCATGGTTTATGGTTTCTGCTTTGGGCTCCTGCTTGAATTCCCACCCTGACTTCCCTCAATAGCAGACCATAACCAGCAAACTGAAATAAACCCTTTCCTCTCCCAACTTGCTATTGGTCAATTGTTATCACAGCAATAGAAAGAAAACAAGAACAGCTTGTGTGGGCCACTTACAGAACAGGACACCTAATACCATGAAGGACACTGATTGTCTCCAAAGGGCATGCCTGGTCCCAGGAGAGTACAACATTAAAAAGCAAATTAAGAAATAGAGCATGATTTAAAAAAAAAAAAACAGAGAACAAAATATAGAACAAACAAAAACGGGACTATTTTCTCCTGTTTGAGAGATTCACATTTCATGTTTTATATTTACTCACACTGAAGTCAGGTCTCACCACTCATCTTCCTGCTACTGCCATGCCCACGCTCCACAGACCAGCCACACTGAACTTTACTGTGATGCGTGAAGGAGCCAAACACACCCTTTCCCCAGTATCTGCACACATAAGAATCCTAGATGAAGCCTTCTCTGACCATCACCTGCCCTGCCCTCTGTGGGTATCCCTTCAGCATATGTGAATGGTTCCCTTTCTCCTACCCAGGGAGAAATACAGTGTTCTGTAATTGCTTATTTCATTGTCTCTGTAGACAGTAGGAAAGCAGTTACAGTCGCCTCCCCCATTACCCTGCACCTAGTTCAAACTAATGAACAAGACTTGCCTTTCTAGAGCATGCTCAAATTTTCCGCACACTTTTTATCTCATTTCCTTAATCACCCATGCATATGAATGCACACGTGCTTGAGTGCTCCCTCACAAGCACTACACACACACACACACACACACACACACACACACACACACACACACTCCATTATCTGGCTGATGTTAGTCTCAAAGGAAGTTAAACAGTTTTCTGAGGACCGTGCTAACTGTCACATGTCTTGAAGATAACATTTACTCGGTACCCAGTGTATCCACCTGGCTCTGATTGATACATTCTACATGTGTGTAAGCAGTTAGTCCCACTCAGCATCCAGCCTCCGACTGTCATTGTACTCTTTTATAAGGACATGACATGAGGCACTCCATGGCTGCCCCAAACTGCAGAACCAGTGAGTGTTCAAACCAGGCTATGGCTGCCATCTGTCAGGATGAACAGTTTCCTGGTGTGCAGCGCCACCCCTGAAGGTGTAACAGCCCTTACAGCCTCAGTGGCTCCTAAGGGCCAGACATCTTTAAATCATCACCTTGGGGATTAAATTCCAACATGTGAATTTGGGAAGAGTGCATGTATTGAAATCAAAGAGTAGAGAACAGACTGTAAAAGCTGTGTAGGTCTAGCTGCACATGGCCTGAATACAGACGGTATATTTTATTCTCTGATGGCAGGGCACTGTTGAAAGAGGTTTTAGTATAAACATAGTATAATTGTACATTAGTTGAGGGAAAATAATAGGGAGCAGATCATGAGATAAGTTGGAGAAGAATAAGAGTACAGGTATGAGGACGGGCAGTCCTTTACAGCAGTGGGGGATAGAAGAGACCAGATCTTAAGCAATATCCTGATGCTGAGAGTTAAGGAAGGCTCAGATGTAAGGGGCCTTCTGAAGGAATCACAGGCATGGAGCAGTGAGTGGAAATGTGCTACTGATTCACTTGAATGGAGAGAGACAGAGGCACAGGGTATGAGGGGAGGGTGTCTGGAAATCACCACCCATGATTCTGACTGCAATACTCTGCTGAGAGACTTTGCCTCTATAAACGCCACCCTTGCTCCAGTCTTCCTTCAACTACATCACATCTATCTATTGGCTGGAACACCATTTGCCCTAAGAAATATCACAACCAGCTGGCTCTCTGTGGGATGCTTGAATATAAATTATGGTACCAAGAAACTGCCGATAAACGGGATAGGTAGATGGTTAACTTATCCATGCTCTGTGTGTCATTGCAGGTCTGAGAGCTGGTATGGTGTGCACACGGGTCTGCTCCCACTGGGCAGGTGCCTGGTAAACAGCACCCTGCACAATGAAGGTTCCCTGTCCTCTCCCTGTTCTAAGGCCTCAACACTGGATTTAGACCCAAGAAATAGACTGCTAGCTCAGGCATATGGAATCTGTGAGCAACCCTCCCAGCCACTTTCAGAAGCAACAAACTGTGCTACAGTAAGTTGCCAGCCATCTGAGAGGATGCTTTAGTTTCAATTTCAACTCTATATTGTGTGTTAGAAGACATGAGGATGAGAATATAATAATATTGTTCTAATTTCTAATCTAAATTTCCTATGTTATAGTGGATTTAGATCACAAGTATAGTTACTTTATTTTTTTAAAGCAAGCTGAGGACCACCTATCAACATTCACTCACTCACATTCTGAATATTTCATAAACTGTCTTTCGTGTAATGGCCTTCATCAAATAAATCATTATTTCCAACCCCAAAGAAATGCTTCACACTCCACTCTGAAGACAGAGCACAAAGCCAGAGTAAAATGGTAACGCTTAATGCTTTGAGACACTGTGGTAAGCGCAGGGGATGGGACGTGGAGGTGGCTGCAGAGGGAGGTGCTCTCACTGTTAACATGAAAGGGTTAGGAGCGCACAAAAGAAGCAGCCCTCTCCAACTGGAACGCAAAAGGAGGAAACTTTCCTATAAAGCAGCTTTAAAATGCCTTTGTTACCATACGTGGAGACAGCAGCCGCCTAAACAGGAGGGTGCTAACCTTTGCAGGGAGAGAAAGGAAATTACAGAGGACTCGGTTGTGAGATAGGGAGATGAAGCAACCATTGACAAGTGTAACAAGCCCGAATCGGGGACAAAGCCTGTGACAATGACAATACTCCTTATCAGGCAACTGTGTGGTATGGAATTTTATGGGGAAATCTATCTGCTCACACTCAGTTTCTCTGCATGCCTCATCTCCTGAGGGTTTCCAGTGGGCTTTACCAACATGGAGCCCGGAATAGCTGGAGAGCACAGATTCACCAGCATGGATTCAACAGAACTCTGCTCAGAAGGGCTCCTTCCTTGGCTGAATGGTAGCTGTGGCCACCTGGAAACCCCTAAGACTCATCCAGGAGGCCCCACACCGTATTTTTACTCTAGAACTAATGGTTGGGGTGGAGACATCCATGAGCATCCATGACCAGCCTGCAGAGAGACTATACAGGAAAAGTCACTCAAACACACCAATGGCCAGCACCCTGGAGAGCACCAGGCAAGCCCCCCAAGGACAGGGGCCAGAGTCTCTTCCTTCCAAAGTCTTCGCCTAAAGCTGAGCCCATCCTGGAAAGGAAACAAGGAAAGGAAGCAACAGAGATGGGATTTGAACTATTTGAACTTCAACTAAATATTTACCCCAAATATGAAACTAAAAAGTCCTTACAAATTCAAGTTTTACAGTTTTCAGATACAGAGCTCTAAAGCAGAAGGGCGTCAGCTTTAGAAATAAAGCTCCTGCCATTTTTCCATCCAAATCATCTTATGTAAATGCTGAGCCCTCTACAGAAAAAAAAAAAAAACTAACTTCACTGTCAGAAATGAACTATTTGAAGTTCAGGGGCTTGCTTCCTCACACATGAGTTATTCATGAATATTTTAGGTGTGTATGCTCTGCTTTGAGAGTGTATTTTATTACAGACTCTGAAAAAGGATGGTCAGAGCACTGGGAGTTTGGGGTCTGGGCTTCAGGGGTGTGTGTGTGTGTGTGTGTGTGTGTGTGTGTGTGTGTGTGTG
>CABHPR010151110.1:1358-28351 GCA_902168415.1 Peromyscus melanophrys | reverse complement strand
CTCTCTCTCTCTCTCTCTCTCTCTCTCTGTGTGTGTGTGTGTGTGTGCATGTATGCATGCATTGGCATGTAAGGACATGTGAAAGACAACCTTTTGTTTTATGCTTCAGGCACTATCCACCAGTTTGTTTCTTTTTTCTTTATTTTAAAGATTTAAGATTATAGTCTCTGAGGCATACACACACACACACACACACACACACACACACACACACACACACACATACACACACATACACACATATCTATCTATCTATCTATCTATCTATCTATCTATCTATCTATCTATCTATCTATCTACATGATTATAGAAAGGATCTTCCCTAGAAGCAGGAGTACCATATTCAATAATTCACTGATTGTGGTGTTATTTGAGGCATAGTCTCTTACTAGCAAGGGGATCAAATATTCCTCAATGCTGGGGAGACTGCTACCATGCTTGGCAATTTATTTTTCAGCTCCATCACTTGAATTGGCATTATTTATGTTATCCTTTGTAGCACAAACATTTGAAAATTTATGCAATCAAGTATATATACATCCTTCCTTTCATACCTTCTGAGGCTTGAGTAAAGTTTCTCCAAAGTATCATAATGAATCTCCTTGTTCAGAATATCAGAAGTTCATGATTGATTATTTCTCTCACTTATGTGCACTGTTTTGCAGGCTTCTTGCTCTGTTTCCTCAATAAGAGAAAAAACGAAGCAATAACAAAAACAAACAAAAAACTGCTTTCCTACAGTTTCACAAAAGTTCTCACATCCACTCTGTAGGATTTCCACAACAATAAGACTTCAGTTATCTTCAGACACTGTTATGATTTGAATCTGAAACATTCCTCAAAGGTTTGTCTGCCTCTACATTTATACAAAGAAAGATAGTGCGAACTGGAATCAGTGAGTTAAAAATAGAAAAAAAAAGAGGACATGAAATTTGAGGGATGCACTGGCAGAGTTCTATAGGGATTAGAGAGAGGATTGGGAATGGATATGATCAAAACATATTGTACACATGTATGAAGTTCTCATAAAATGAACATCAATACATTTTAAAAGGACAACGCAAATACTATTGCAAAGATCTTTCTTGCTTTCAGATAGTATTGAAAACATCATAAAACTTTGAAGCAATGTCTAATTTACTTTTTAAACTTCATAGAATCTAAATTGTACCACATTAGATTTTGTGCTAAATAAATTTATGTGGAGGAAAACACAAACATGCAAGAGGAGATAAGGAAAAACTAAAACTAATTAATATGTGAAAAAAATCTACAAGTCAAAACTTAAAATATATTTTGGACTCCATTTCTTATAATACAAGCCTATAATTAAGAACTTTCAAAGAATAGAAGATATAGAAATAGATATCAACACAAGTTGAAAAATAAAATAGTCCTTAACAAGGAGATGGCATATTAAAACTTATTATTTGAAAAGTGAAAAAACATACTAGTGCATATCATCTCTTATCTATTAACTTACTAAGTATTTAAATGTACATTCCATTAGTTGAACTATGTGACACCAAGAATGCTCATCTAGTTTTTGTGGCATAAAATATTAAATTGTTTGAAACTTATTGGAAATTAATCTACACCTACATATAAAAAGTAGAAGGAAGAATGCTCTGTTGCACAGTTTCAGCTAACTATGGCGCCCAAGGTGTGCACAAATTCAGTGCATCTTATGCATTTTTTTCTTGATTATTTGGTGTGAGTTTCATTGTTGTCCTTGCAATTTCGAAAATAATATCCCTTCGTGCTGCACATCAGTTTTGCTTGTTTGTTCACTTGTTGGTTTGTTTGTTTAGTTGGTTTTATTTTTGGTTTTGGTTTTTATCTTAGTTTTTCTGTTTTTTTTTTAGTTATTTTTTCATTTTACATACCAACCACAGTTTTCCCTCCTTCCCCTCCTTCCACCTTGCACTCCATCCACTCCTCAGAGATGGTAATGCCTCCCATGCGGAGTCAACAAAGTCTGGCACATCAAATTGAGGCAGGTCCAAGCCCCTCTCCCCTTCATCAAGGCTGAGCAAGGTATCCCATCATAGGGAATGAGCTCCAAAAAGTCAGTTCATACACCTGGGATAAATCCTGGTTCACTGTCAGGGGCCCCAAAAACAAATCAAGTCACACAACTGTCACCCACAATCACAGGGCCTAGTTCAGTCTCCTGCAGGTTTCCCAGTTGTCAGTCTAGAGTCCATGCGCTCCTACTGGCTCAGGTCAACTCTTTCTGTGGGTTTCCCCATCATGACCTTGATCTTCCCACCCCCATGCTCATACAATCCCTCTTCCTTCCATTCTCTGGACTCCAGGTGCTCTCCTCAGTGCCTAGTTGGGGATCTCTGCCTCTGCTTCCATTTGCCAATGGAGGAAGGTTCTACGATGACAGTTAGGGTAGTCACCAATCTGATTATAGTGGAAGGCCAGTTCAGATACCCTCTCCATCATTGCCAGGAGTCTTAGCTGGGGTCATCCTTGTGGATTACTGGGAATTTCCTAAGCACCAGGTTTCTCCCAAACTCCGTAAGAACTCCATCTATCAAAATATCTCTTTCATTGCTCTTCCTCTTTGTCCCTCCCCCTACTCAACCATTCCAATCATTCCTCTTCCTCACACTCTCATCCCCCATCCTGACTATCTTAACCCCCACTCCCTAAGTTTACCCAGGAGATCCTATCTATTTTCCCTTCCCAGGATGATTCATGCCTGTCCCTCTTGTTACCTAGTTTCTCTGGGGTTGTGGTTATCCTTTGATTTACAGCTAGTATCCACTTATGAGTGAGTACATTCCATGTTTTTCTTTCTGGGTCTGGGTTACCTTACTCAGGATGATTTTGTTTTCTAGTTTCATCCATTTGTCTGCAAAATTCAAGTTGTCATTGTTTTTTACCATTGAGTAATACTCCATTGTATAAATGTACCATATTTGCTTTACCCATTCTTTGGTTAAAGAGAATCTAGGTTGTTTCTGGATTCTGGCTATTATGAACAATGATGCTATGAACATAATTGAGCAAGTGTCCTTATGGTATGATTGAGCATCCTTTGAGAACATGCTCAAGAGTGGTATTGCTAGGTCTTGAGGTAGAATGATCCCCAATTTTCTGAGAAACTGCTATACTGATTTCCAAAGTGACTGTACAACTTTGCACTCCCATCAACAATGGAGGAATGTTCCCCTTACTCCACAGTCACTCTAACAAAATCTGTCTTCAGAAATTTTGATCTTAGCCATTCTGAAAGGTACAAGATGGTATCTCAAAGTCCTCTTGATTTGCATTTTTCTGATGGCAAAGGAAGTTGAGAAATTCCTTAAATGTCTTTCTTTCAGTCATTTGAGATTCTTTTGTTGAGAATTCTGTTTAGATCTGTATCTATTTTTTTTTTTTTTTTTGAGACAGGGATTCTCTGCGTAGCTTTGCGCCTTTCCTGGAACTTGCTCTGTAGACCGGACTGGCCTCGAACTCATAGAGATCTGCCTGCCTCTGTCTCCTGAGTGCTGGGATTAAAGGCGTGTGCCACCACTGCCCGGCCTAGATCTGTATCTAATTTTTAATTGGATTATTTGTTATTTTGATATCAAGTTTCTTGAGTTCTTTATATATTTCGGAGGTCAGCCCTCTGTCAGATGTGAGGTTAGTGAGGATCTTTTCCCATTCTACAGCATCTCATGTATTTTTTATGAAAGAAAGGGAAAAAGACAAAGAAACAGGTAGAAGACTGAAGGGCAAGGGATGTAAAGAACACACCTGTGTGACATCCCATAGAATTAGATGAAATATATTAAGTTGAGAACTGGGAGATGAAAATCACTATGTAGCTGGTTACTGAAAAAAATTATCTGTAGAAAGATTGAATTTACAAAACAAAACATCAGCTTACTCTCTTTTCCAAAGAACCTAGCAATATACTAAGAAAAGTTAAAGGGGAAACAACAAAGGCAATTATATGAAAATTAAGGGAAAAATGATACTGATGGATATTTAGAATAGAAGAGAGGAACAAAAGGTACTTTAAAAGATAAACCTCTTATAATTTTTATTAAAAAAATTGCATGCTAGAGATGATAAGTTTGTTGACACCCATGGACTATCAACATATGGTTGTCCATATAAGACCTGAACAAAACCACAGCATTTGTCATCTCATCATGGATGGTGAGAGGTGTTCAAAAGCTGTAGGTGTTCTATGGATGCTTAGGGATGGGGAGTATATTACCTTCAAGGATGAGACTCCATGTAGACAGAACACCTATGGACATATGAGCAACTCACATACACATACACACACACACACACACACACACACACACACACACACACACACACACGCACACGCACACACACACACACACACACACACACACACACACACACACATATATATATTTATATATGTATTATAATAAATGTATTTGTGTGTGTAAGAATTTGAATGAGTGTTGGGGAATGTGATATTTATTTGGTGGAGAGGAAAGGGTGGATATGATTGAAATATATTGTATTCATTTATGAAATGAAAAGATAAAAAGATAAAAAAGAATAAAAAATTCACTGACATCAAATTTAGTGGTTAACATTTCCCTAATTATATCTGAGAATAATTTTCTGGGAAGGTTTTGGAGAAAATTCATCTCTAGTGAGAGTTTGTGTCAATGAAAAGGTGAACCAGTATAAATAGTTTGTAAATTTGTTATGGTTTTAACTTTTAGAACAAATATCTCCTTTAGATATTTGCATTACATCTAAGTAGTTAACTATCCAAAAATCACAATTAATATTCATTTGTTATTTATAGGATTATTTATCCATACTTAAATATCATTCAAATTTCTAAGTTTAAGAGAATATATGTTTTTAATATGTGTAAGCACATGTCTTCATAGTGCTCTTATTAAAGAGCTAATCATTAATCCCACACCTATGTTGCTGTGAAAAATCACAGTGGCCAATGGAGGCTTGAATCCTAACATACAGCTCTGATTACTTGTATGCTGTTGCCCTGTGTTAGTAAATTTGTGTTCAAATGCTGGTATTATTCAAGCAGAACTGCTTAAAAGTTATGGGAATATCAATATAGGAGATAATTAAATGTGTACAGAATCTATTAATGTGTATAATGAATATAGAACATCACTAGAGTTTGCTATGAAATTATAATATCTTGTAATCATCCCGAAAGCACTGCTTGTCATGTCATATTGCTTAATTATGGCCAAGCAGTTCATGTGACTAGAAGTTGCAGTGATTAAGACAATTAGTATATAGTGAGGCCAAATTATAATAGTTGTAATAAAAAATACTACCAAATACAAATGTGAGCTGAAGAACTAGATTTTAACATGCAACATTTCCTTTGAAATGGATTAAATTTATTCTTTTGCATTCCTCTCAATTAACAAGGGATGGAAGTACTCCATTCTCTTTAGCAGTCAGTGCAGAACAGTTATAAACACTGTTATACATTGTAGAACTGCGATAACTAATTGGAAACTTATGAGAGGAGTATATCAATAAATTTATCAATAATGTTTTTTTATATGCATGCAATATCTCGACAGCTCAGTATTCTCATGTGCAAAATGGTGATGGGACTTGAAGGATTTAATCAAGAGGACAAATACTTTACACCATTATTATATATGGCACCTAATATACAGAGAAGGTCAGCTATTGTCATTATTAAATTAGTTATGATTTATTGAACTGCTTTTTCTTCTACTGATTTTTGACTATTGCTTAGAATCCAGAAAATTCTATTTTCTTGCTTTACTGATTTAATACATCAAAAATAAATCTCCCTTTGTTCAAGTATTGCCAATACTATGTAGAACTTACTGGTTTTTTTTTTTTTAAGGTGAGTGTACAAATAGTGTATGAACTAAATTATTCATAAAATAAAAATTTCTTCATTTTTTTTCTTCTTGTCTGTTTTATACAAAGATAAGACCTCAGACATGCCAGCATTCATCTTCACAGGCATTCATTCTTTTTTTATTATTATTTTTTTGATTTTATAATTTAATTTAATTTTATATATCAGCCATGGATTCCCCTGTCCTTCCTCCTCCCGCCCCCACCCCGCCCTCCCCCCAATCCACCCCCCATCCCCATCTCCTCCAGGGCAAAGACTCCCCTGGGGATTCAGCTCAGTCTTGTAGATTAAGTTGAGGCAGGTCCAGTCCCTTCCTTCCTTCACCCAGGCTGAGCAAAGTGTCCCAGCATAGGCCCCAGGCTCCAAAAAGCCAGCTCATGCACTAAGGACAGGTCCCGGTTCCACTGCCTGGGGGCCTCCCAAACAGTTCAAGCTAATTGACTGCCTTACTTATCCAGAGGGCCTGATCCAGTTGGGGGCTCCTCAGCTATTGGTTCATAGTTCATGTGTTTCCTCTAGTTTGGCTATTTGTCCCTGTGCTTTTTCCAATCATGGTCTCAACATCTCTTGCCCATACAATCCCTCCTCTTTCTTGCCGATTGGACTACCAGAGCTCTACCTAGGGCCTGGTCGTGGATCTCTGCATCTGTGTCCATCAGTCATTGGATGAGAGTTCTACCATGACAGTCAGGGTGTTTGGCCATCTGATCACTAGAGTAGGTCAGTTCGGACTTTCTCACGACCATTGCCAGTAGTCTATTGTGGAGGTATCTTTGTGGATTTCTGGGGACCTCTCTAGCACTTTGCTTCTTCCTATTCCCATGGGGTCTTCATTTATCATGGTCTCTTATTCCTTGTTCTCCCTCTTTGTTCTTGATCCTTAACCTAAAGTAAAATGTTGAAAATTTCTCCCGTTCAGAGACTTTCTGCACAGAAATATATAAATTCTATTAATTTCTTCTATTTCCTGCACCAACTCACCTAAATTCCTGTGCTAGCAGTGATTTCCTCAAGGATGTCCTTTTGTAATGATGGTAGCAAAATTATAGATGGAGTTAGTTCAAGACAGAAGGGAGACAACTAATGCACACACATGAGAATATTGTGGGACAATTTCTTCAAAAATGAAAGAGAGAAATGATGTAGAGAAGCATATAGTAGAGAAGAGAAGTTGTGTGTGCTTATTTTCTATTATATCTGTCTATACTATGAGCCTAAAGAAGGAAAATAAACTGCTTCATATATATTTTCCCTTGAAAGCAAAGATTTCAGAGTTCTGAGAGAAATAGTGTATCCAACTACTCTACTGAACAACATAGAAAAGGACATTACATGTTCAGCTTAGTTTCCCATTGGCCAAGAATTTCATGTAGTTGCATAGTTTCTGAATATTTGGAGAATGAGGAGTCATCTGGCTTAGCAGGTATCTTAAACATGCCTGATCTTGAATCCCAGATGAATAATGAAGAAAAAAACTGGTGGTAAGAAAATTAATCAGGCAACAGGTCAAAAGCAACCAAATAGTGGCTGAGTCCCCAGTTCAGACACGCCTTCCCATCTAGCATAACTACTACTTCATCTCTGAATTATTTTCCTTCTTTGTTCATATTGATTTGCTGCTGGACCAATTAACATAGAAAGAATGTAGTCCCCATGAAGCAAGAGGGATTGTCCACTGTGTTACCTTTTCTATTATTTTATTGCTCTATATCTACAATTCTTCTTCTTCTTTAACTGCTTCATAAATATAGCTAGCTATGGTGATATTTTATTTGTGCTAAAATGTGAGTTTATAAATAAAGTTGCCTAGAGAGCAGAGGTAAAAGCGAGTCCTTAAGCAGAAGTCTGGCAGTGGTAGCATACGCCCTTAATCCAGTCACATGGCAGATAGAGTCTCTGTGTGGTCAAGGACATGACCAAGTGTGGTGATCCGAATCTTTAATCCCAGTACCAACCAGAGAGACCTGGAGGTCTGTATAGACAGGCAGTGACAAGGAAGTCATGTGGTTGGGTTTAGAGCCAATGAGAAGGCAGAACAGAAAGACAATAAAAAGACAAGTCACACAGGAAGAAGGTCTTTTTCTCAGGGGAAGCAATGGCAGTGAGTGGTAAGCTAAAGGTAGTCTTGACTCTTTGCTAGTGCTCTGATCTCTTGGGCTTTTAACTCTATATTTGGCTCTGTTTCTTATTTAATAAGACTGTATAGAAATTCGTCTACAGTTAGTGAACCAAATTCCCTAAGAAATTCAAATATACTTGTCCACTAGACCAAATTACAAAGTTTATCAAGGCTTCAAAGTATATTAAGATGAACTACATAAAAGCCAAACTAGGCAACCAAACACATTTCTTCTTTCCTTTACTTCAGATATTCAAATTAAACTTGGCAATTATAATAATATTTAAGATTTGTGTATCAAAAGTCACTGGGAAAGTAAATTTGGAGCCCCGTCAAATTTATTTTTCTAATTTTAGATTTTTGTCAAGGACTGAGGGGTATCTGAAAACATATACTAATTTGTAATACAGAGAATACCACTGCAAGTCTCTGAAAGATCAAATCAATGCTGAAATGTATACAGATGTTATTTTAAAAAACCCAACAATCTAGGAACACATTGTTATAAATATGGCTCTGACTCTGTGTTTATTGAGCTTTTCCTTTTTTGTTTACTTGTTCTTTTTGTCATATTCTGATTTGTTTAAATTTGTTTTGTTTTGTTTTCTTATTATTCCTTGGATATCTGTTTATTTACATTTTTTAATTTAATTTTATTTTATTTTACAATACCATTCAGTTCTACATATCAGCCATGGATTCCCTTGTTCTCCCCCCTCCCACCCTCCTCCCCTTCCCCCTAGCCCACCCCCCATTCCCACCTCCTCCAGGGCAAAGCCTCCCCCGAGGACTGAGATCAACCTGGTAGACTCAGTCCAGGCAGGGCCAGTCCCCTCCTCCCAGGCCGAGGCAAGTGACCCATGCTGTATAAAGCACATGGAAGAAGGAAACTCTTGTTCTTTGCCAGCTTGCCCTCACTCTAACAGAGACCAATTGAGATATGCAGCCTTTTGGACTAAACAACTAACGTATTCTTGGTCTTTCCAGAATGGTTGGACCATAACTTGTTAGCAACTCTAATAAATCTTGAGTGTGTGTGTGTGTGTGTGTGTGTGTATACATATACATGTATATATATAATATCATATATTATATATGTGTGTGTATTCAGTAATATAAATAAATAAAATATTCAATATATATTAAATAATATAAATAAAATTATTACATACAAACAAAACAAAACAAAAACAAAAAACCTAACAATCCATATGTTAAGATTACATGAAATGAAAATTTTATTCTAGATTTATCTCATATGAAATAATGAGAACTTAACATTCATGATTGCTTCCTGGATATTGAGTTCTAAAACTACCAAGTTCTTTGCCATGCCCCAACTATATAAGTACCAATTTAGCTTGAGGTGGCACATTACTGGGAAGGGTGTTTCATTTCATTGAACAATGGAAAGCAACAATGGGAACTTTGGAAGTTCTTCCAAATTGATTATTTTCTTAGGTTTCAGCCTCCTAACTGGGAAGGCAATGGGAAGCTATTTTTGCTTCTATAGGAGAGTGTTTCCCTATAGTGAATTTTTATACCTAGGAAATGGTGGTGCCATTGCTAACAGAAGGCATAAAAAGACATGGGAGGTCTCAGCTCATCAAGAGCTCTTGATTCAAGATGCCATTATCCACTAAATTAATGCAACTTCTGCTTAATGAATTTTTCTCATACCATGGTCATAAAATATTCCTGCAAAATACCACTTTGCACTTATAAATAAGAGAGAAACCAGACAACCCAACATATTGATCTTCCAAAAAAAATTTATTTCCCACAGACTTCTCAAACACTCAGGCTATCAACATAAGCCTCAAAGGTCAGTCCAATCATAGAATGAGTTTTGGATTGATTTAACAGCTATATCAAATGGATATCAACAGATTTAATGATGATAATTTTGCTTAATGTGAGAGCACATGACAAGATGCTGGTGAAATCATTACCAGAAACACTATTTATGAGTTCCTTATTGAAGAGAAGGTTGTCTTCCCCTCCTTCTTACTAGTTACTGTAGATACAGGCAAGACTAGTGGTACTGACTTTTGTTTCAAAGGCCTGTGAATAAGCACTTAATTATGTTCATAGGGATTTGACATCATTATACCATTTAATCCAGGGTATTTTGAAGTTATTCATTTTACAGCATGTTAAATATTTGAATACATTATGCTTGATATAAAAAGGTGATGAGTCATCATAAAATCTATTTGGAAATACTGTCTTAGAGGGTTTATGTCTATATTTGTTGATTACAACCCAGAGATTTCTTGAATGGTAGTGTTGAACACCATGAAAAGGAATGGAAAATTCACATTTGATCCTTATAAAAGCAGTGCTTTTAGGGCCTTGAAAGCTTACTCAGTTGTTAAGAGCAGTTGTTGCTTTTTGTAGAGGAAAGTTTTTAAAGGAACTCAGGAACTTTAGACCGACAGTTGTGGAAACCGCATGGGACTGGACTAGACCCTCTGCATCCTGGAGACAGTTGTGTAACTGAGTCTCTCTGAGGGGGCCTTAGCATTGTGATCAGGATCTATCCCTGGTGCATGAGCCCATTTTCTGGATCCCATTAACTAACTATGGTCAGTCACATTGCTCACCCCTGATAAAGCAGGGAGGAGCTTGGCCCTGCCTTAACTGAATGTGCCAGGCTTAGCTGTTCCCCTATGAGAGAACTTTCCCTGTTGGAGAAGGGGATAAGGAGTGCGGTGAGGAATGGGGTGTTGGGAGGAGGTATGAGAAGGGGATCTATGGTTGGTATGTAAAATGAATAAAAAACAAATACATAAATAATGATGAAAAATACATTTTGAAAAGGCCATTGGATTTTATCATTTATATATTTAATTACCTTAAAAAGTGAAAAAAAACCCTCTATGTTAACCATAAATTTTAACTTTTTTTTGTTAATCTCATATTATGTGCCCTGAAACCAGACTACAGTTTAATTATCCATTTTCAACTCAAGCAGACTTCTGCTGCTCAGGGGCAGGCCATACCAGTCAGAAGAACAAATGAGTGACCTTCTTGCCATCTGAACTGCCCTACTTCCTAGATTCTGTTCCCCAAGATCCATTCCAACACCTACCCCTTCTACCTTATCACCAGCTCTGCCCCCAACCCTAGGGTACCACTATTATCCAAGTGCAGGCCGCACCAGTTAGAAGAACAGGGGTAGGCCACATCACTCAGAAGAACAGAGATTCTCTGCTGCACAAAAACCCAAGCTAACCATCAGAAGGCCAGTTCCCAATTTGCACAGAGACTCCCTACTAGATTAGCTGTAACGCCAGCCACACAAAGACAAGAAGACCAAAAAGGAAATAGAAACTGAGGAACAAAACATCCATGTGACAAATACAAACTCAAAAATCAGGACCAAAACCTATAATCATCCCAAACCTAGATGCCTAAGACCAGTGTAAGTAAGAATACAATCTACAACAGTAAGGGCAATATGGCAATATCAGAGCCCCCAGCTATCCTACAACAGCAAGACATGAATATTCCAGTGCAGCTAAGGCACAAGAAAACAAGCTTAAAAACAAATTTATGAAGATGACAGAGGTCCTGAAGAGGAAATGAAAACCTCCCTTAAAGAAATCAAGGAAAAGACAACCAAAAATGAGAGGAAATCAATAAATCTTTTAAAGAATGCCAAGAAAGCCAAGGGGGTGGGGGTAGGGTAAGTAGCTGAAGGAAACTATTCAAGACCAGAAAATAAAAATAAAAGCAATAAAGAAAACACAACCATAGTGAATTCTGGAAATGGGAAATCTGGGTAAATGAACAGGAACTACAAACATAAGCATCACCAACAGAGTACAAGAGATGGAAGAGATAATCTCAGGTGTTGAAGATATGATTGAAGAAATAGATTCATTGGTCAAAGAAAACACTGAATCTAAAAATCTCCTAACACAAAACCTCCAGGAAATATGGGACGCTGTGGAAAGTATGTTCTAAGAACAGGACAAACTAAAAATTAATAGGAATCAAAGAAGGAGAAGAATCACAGCTCAATAACCCAGAAAATATATTTAACAAAAATTATAGAAGAAAATTTTGTTAACCTAAAGAAGAACATGCCTATAAAGGTACAAGAAGTTTACAGAACACCATATAGGACCATAAAAGAAAGTCCCCCAGTCACATAATAATCAAAATTCTAAATGTACAGAACAAAGAAAATATTAAAAGTTGCAAGGGCAAAAGACCAAGTAACATATAAAGGTAGAACTATTACAATTACATCTGACTTCTCAATGGAGACTCAAAAAGCTAGAAGGGCTTCACATTTCTTTTTTTTTTTTTTTTTTTTTTTTTGGTTTTTCGAGACAGGGTTTCTCTGTGTAGCTTTGCTCCTCTCCTGGAACTCACTTGGTAGCCCAGGCTGGCCTCGAACTCACAGAGATCTGCCTGTCTCTGCCTCCCGAGTGCTGGGATTAAAGGTGTGCGCCACCACCGCCCGGCAGGGCTTCACATTTCTTGTAGACTCTAAGAGACCACAGATGCCAACCCAGATTACAATACCCAACAAAATTTTCAATCGTAATAGGTGGAAAAAACAAGATATTTCATGACAAAGCCAAATTTAAACAAAATCAATCTACAAATACAGCCCCACAGAAAGTACTAGACAAAAAAAAAAAAAAAAAAAAAAAAAAAAACAACCCAAGGAAGTTAAACATACCCACAAAAATACAAGCCATAGATATTTTCCATGAAATATGCAATCAGAATAGATATTTGAGAGAGAGTGTGTGGAGCTTCACATTAGATCTTACACTTTCATAGCTAGTTCTTTTCCTTGGAAACTAGCTTTTATAGGTGATACTTCAAGTCTACTTACTGTTCTGTTCTTTAGGTGAGTGTTGGTCTATAGATGTATGTTGTAGACAAATTGCTAAATGTTCTTATTAAATAAAAAACCCACAGCCAGAAATTGGGCTTAAAGCTTGAGAGACATCAGAGGAATAGGAAAAGCCACAGCTAACCTCACCTCACCAACTCCACAGCTTCCAAAAGCACTACTTCCTGTCTACCTACACCTCTATGCCTTTCTGTTCTGTTCTCTCATTTGCTCTCTCAGCCCAGCTACATCACTTCCTCTTTCTGCCCAGCTTTGTTACTTCTTCTCTGTCTGTACAGACCTCCAGATCTCTATGGTTAGTGCTGGGATTAAAGGCATGTGTCACCATGCCTAGCTCTGTTCCCCAGTGTGGCCTTGAACTCACAGGGATCCACACAGATCCCTGCCTGCCAAGTGATAGGATTAAAGGTGTGTGATACCATTGCCTGACTTTTGTTTACTATAGTGACTGGTTTTTTCCTCTGATCCTCAGGTAAATTTTATTGGGAGACAAGGTATATTGGGGGACACAATATATCACCACAGTATGTTTTAAAATTTTAACAGCATCTAATATGTAAAGAAGTTGAGAATTATCATAATCATTAGCTCAGTACAGCACATAAATTATCCATCACGTTGCTATAACAAGTTCATAGTTTATGTATTTTATGTGGTGATTTTATATATTCCTAAAATTCCCTATATTTTATATTGAGAAATATACATATATAGTCTCCAACATGCACAACAGCTCTGATGTCTCCTTAATTCTTACAGATTAGACATTGGTTATTTCATCACAACTGGCTGTATCCTTAGTGGGTTCTTCTTGGCTCACATATATTAAGATCAAACAATTATTTAATTGAGCAAAAACTCAATTGATGTTTCACTCTTCATTGTTTTTAAGCTTTTTGGAAATCAGCTCCAAATTTCTAGTTTTTGTCAATCTTCAGTTGATCTTATGCCTCAAGCCAACTAGATGTTAACTTTCTACAAAACAAGTTCCACATGACCTTGGGAATATCTTTCCTCAGTTTCATGAATTAAAAAGGAAGAAAAAAACTGAACAAAATAAACAAAATCACAAATTTCAACTCTTGTTCTAAACTTTTTGAGTTCTGTTAGCTTGCTGTTTTTTCAATTAACTCTCCTGGTCTTTCTCACACATGCTTACTTCATTGATCACGTGAGTATTTAAACCAGGATGTTAAGATTTTTGCATCATGTATCTTATACGTCTACGTTATATTGGATTTCTCTTAAAATTTTCCAGTTCCAAATTTATAATCTTAAAATACATTTATTTGGAAGGACTTGGTGGTATGCATCTTCAATCCCAATACTTGGGAGATACAGACTGGTAGATGCCTATGAGTGCAAAGCCATCTTGATCTACAAGGTAAATATCAGGCCACCCTGGGATACAGTGAGAGCTTGTTTCTTTTTTTTTTTTTTTTCTTCTTCAAGTGGAGTGATTGTATTTACAATTTTTGGCCATGAAGCCGAAGAAATTAGGAAACAAACTTGGGGAAGCGATCCACAAAATTGTATTTTGTGTGTCCATTCAAAAATTCAGATGTTTAATTTTTTTCTAACTATGTCTTTATGGACACAATCAGAAATATTTATTTTATGAGTTACTTTGGAATACCTTGGCCCAGTGAAGTACATAAAATTATCCATCACATTGCTGTAATGATTTTATATATTCTCATGGCCAATGTTTTCTCTAAGGACATGAAAATGTCCTTTTTAATTATTCAACAGAAATGAAGTTCAGGAAAAGTCCCATAGAGAAAATATAGACTTGCAGAAACCAAAAGACAAAGAAGCTTCTGTACTAAAATTGAATGGCAATATAAATTTCAATATAATCATGCAAAGGATATTATAAGAAAGCCAATAATTTAGAGGTATGTTGAAAGGGCAGGAATGGTGCCTAAGAGGTTACAGGAAGTTCTCATATAGAACTCATCATTTTATATGGGATATGAAAGACAAAAGGAGTTTGCAAGTTGAACTAAAAGACACTGCTGGAGTCATTAGCTTTTCTTTACTTTGTGGATATATTCATAAAATTCACTATACATGTGGTGGTATTGTGTTCCCCAAAATATTACGTACCTTAATAAACTTATCTGGGGTCAGAGAACAGGACAGCCACAATATGAAACAGAGGTTAGGCAGTGGTAGCACATGCCTTTAATCCTAGCATTCCAGAGACAGAAATCCCTCTGGATCTCTGTGAGTTCAAGGCCACATTGGAAACGGCCAGGCGTGGTGACCCACATCTTTAATCCCAGGGAGTGGTGGTAGAAAGCAGAAAGGTATATAAGGCGTGAGGACCAGAAACTAGAGGCATTTGCCCTGGAGAGGCATTTGGCCTGGAGAAGCATGTGGCTGGTTAAGCATTCAGGCTTCTAGCAGCAGTTCAGCTGAGACCCATTCTGGATGATGGCTCGGGGCATCCAGTCTGAGGAAACAAGACCAGCTGAGGATCCGGTGAGGTGAGATAGCTGTGGCTTATTCTGTCTCTCTGACCTTCCAGTGTTCGCCCCAATACCTGGCCTGGGTTTGATTTTATTAATAAGAACTTTTAAGACTCATGCTACAGTTGAGTATTACAGGTTCCTTTTTAATACTCTATTCAAATCATCCTGGTATGGAAATTATAATTAATTGTGTTGGAATTTGTTCCATTTATTATGGTTTTTTATATTCCTGAAACACTCTTCTAGGGCTGTAGAAATCCCACATCTACTCAAATTTTATGAGTTGATGAATTGAACAGATGGCTAATATCACTCATTAAAGTCTAAGAAGGTGACAATTTCTGTATTCTGGGAAAATCTATAATCTTAAATCCATAATAACATTGTTCCTTCAATTTAATAAATGCTTCTTTATTTTTCTTAATTCTAAACATCCACATAAAGGAAATATTCATTAGATTAAAAATGTACTATTTTTCAAGAGACTCATTGAAGACTGTTTTTAGGGTTAACTGTATTTGCTCATTTGGCTTAATCTTAATCTTAAGAGTCCTATGAATCCACTGTTGTTTTTAATTTTTTATTGTTATTGTTTTGGTTTGGTTTGGTATTTTTGAGATGAAGTCTCGTTGTGAAACCCTGACTCCTGTAATTTGTAAATTTCACAGAAAAACAAGACTTTGTGTAAAACAAATTAACTCATCATTTTTCCCTAAGTCATCATTGATAGCTTGAGATGCTAAATAAACATGTACTTCAACACTGAGAAATCTAAGGTTTATTAGAGTTAAAATAAAATTACACTCAAATTTCCACAGATATTAAAGTAATTTGTCCCTTCTGTTCAGGGCCATTATAGTAAATATGCCTTTTCTCTTAAATCACCCTCTTTAGGTAATTCATCCCCATATAACCATTTTGCAGAGAATATTCTTTATCTATATTTGTCAACCAAATGAAACAATGTATATTTTTAGGATTTATATGAGATAATATACATATTCAAGCATACATGTCTCTGTGTGTTTACATATTAAGCATGTTTCAGCCCAGGGTTAGGGTTATGATTATGGTTAGGGTTAAAGGAGATGGACATTTATTGCTTTTTTGAGGTTTGGAGGGACGTGTCTATCTATGAAAGCTGGCCTATAATGTTCAATGCTCCTGCCTCCATCTCCTAAGTGATAGGGTTATAAGCGTGTGCCACCTATAATATGAGTTTATAGATAGTATTTAAAGCTATCTTCAGATATGATTCATTGAAATATTATAGTAGGCAAATAGATTACAAAATTATAGTTTTTAATCTCTAAAATAAAATGAAGACCACATCTTCCCCATTATAATATTCTGAATAATTTCCTTTCAAAAGAAAGTATAAGGTGAACATTTTAATTAGCATTTTATGCTTTCAATCAATGAATACTTGGTTTGTGATGGCTAGGAAAATTATGTGAATTGATTACTAGTAAAATGTATTCTAGTTTTTTAAGTGGATTCTAAATTAAGTGTTAGAATGGGAGGTAAAAAACAGCTTATATCATGACCAAGGAGAAGGCTCATTGGGTAAAACATTTGTTAGGTTAGCCTGACCACCTGAGTTTTATCACTGGTATCTAGTTTAAAAAAAACGTCAGATGTGGTGGCACGTGTATGTAATCCCAGCACTTCTACAGTAATGTGGGAAATGCAGACAAGAGAATCTCTGAGAAATTAACAAGTTGGAGTTACGCAGAGCAGTATCAGAACATAAGATACAGCCTACTTCAAAGAGCGGGATGGCAAAAATCAACATCTGAAAGTTGTCCTTTGTTTTACACATATATGCCACAGCACACATAGCACACATGAACCACACTCACACGTGCACACCAATTAAATTAATTAATTACTTAATTAATTAATTAATACATAACTCATATCCACAGCTAGTCAGAATCCAGTACCTATTGTCATTTCCTGTTCAAAAAACAATGTTTCTATTAAATTATTTAGAATGTATTTTCAATACTTGATGACATATATAAACAACAAGAGCTTTGTTAATATGATAACAGTTTTATGTACATGGAAACAGGCATAGAGGATATAATAACATGACCATGCTCATAGAGCTGGCAGGAGAAACAGCTAGCTAGTATCGAAATCTGGCTTATCATATCCAGAGATTTACATGTTTATAATTATGATGACAGCTGTTTTTCAATTTTGTCCAATATATCAAAATATGGATCTACTCAATAAAACTACTAAGGATCAGATATTTTAAAAGTGTTTCTATCTGATTTCAATTTTTTTGAAGCAGTTAATTTTGCTCATGTTATTTTTCATTTTTTTCTCCATGCTTTGTTTAGAGAAACAATATTTTCAGATTTATTTTACTTCTTTTTTATACAAAGTATTTTTTGTCCTGGTATATGCAGGTAACATCTTTATTATTTCTGCAATTGAGAAAATGTTGGAGCCCAGAAGCCTCAGGAAGGGAAGAGACAAGTTCTCAACTGCCTTTAACTGACTCAGAGATACCCTGTGGCAAAGACACAGACCTCTCAACCTCAAACAGACTTCTCATAAGCACCCTGGAGAGCAGAGGAAAGGATGATATGGGGCCTAGGAGGAAGGAAAACTAGTTGTTCATCTTATGCTGGAAATATTCCTTTGAGTGGAGTTGAATAATGAAATGAGGAGGCAATAGAACATAGTCTCTGGACATTGACTTTGATGATGACATTAATAATTGAGGTGTTGTAAGGGATGGAGTCTACTCTTAAATAATACAGGTCCTTTAGGGGCGCTACATTTTCCTCTTTTAGTTTCTTATTTTGTTGTAAAGGAGCATGACTTAGAAATAAAAATCATCCCTATGAACTTGTAATGATAATATAATAAACATTTAACTCTGAACAAGCTTTTAATGTATTTTATTCTTGAGTTACTAAATGTGAATTACGTGAGGTTTTGGGTCTTTTATCATGGATGCTAAAGAATATAATATATTTTTGGACAAATCTTTCAATATCTGGAGCTGCCTAAGAAACATTGTGACATTTAATGTTTTATTCCAATTATTCCTTAATTTCTTTTTCAACATTTCATTGCCCCATCTCTGCCATTACAATAAATGGTGGACAGTTTACTCAGTGATTCTTTCCCCAAAGTGATGGTGTTATCTTTGATACCTCCTTTTTTTCCAGTGTCACTTCCAATTCACCAGCAAGATTTATTATCTACTATGAGGTGCCTTTGGACATTTATCACCTCCGTTACAAGCCATAGCTGTTGTCACTGATATGTGCCCCTAGTTTCTTGAAAAATCATCTATACACCTCACTTTCATATTTAATCCCCTATATAACACCAGTGGTTGCATTTTAAAAATTAATAATTTAATAAATTAGTTCATCATGCTTATTCTCTTAAAATGTGGTAATAGCTATCATTTGACTAAAATATTCTACGTGTCTTAATCTATGCATGTGCTGTGATTTGGTCTCAGATATTTACCATGATCCCTCTTCTCTCTTTAATGTACTCTTGTTAAATTCATGGAAAACTCTCCTTCATTTCAAACACACTGTTTTTCCAAATTCCTCAACCATAATTGTTCTTTTCAATTTTCCACATTTTTGACAAGAAGTAGATTAATTTGAGATTGCTTCCCTGAACATGCTCAATAATAACAAAGAAGTACAATATCGTGGGGTTTATGTGCATGTGGTTTTTTTTGTGTGTGTGTTTGTGTGTATGTGTGTGTGTGTGTGTGTGTGTGTGTGTGTGTGTGTGTGTGGTGTTATAATTGTCCATGTCCATGATGTGTGACCATATATGCATGCCTGTGGAGGCCAGAATGTGATTTGAGAAGATTATCTCCATCCCTCTCCTGCAAACTTTGAGACAGGGTCACTTATTGAACCTAGAATTCACAGACTTGCTAGTCTGGCTGTTCAGCAAGGCCAAAGGATCCATCTGTCTCTGTCTTCCTAGCCCTAGGATAGAAGATGTGTATCACTATGTCAGTCTTTTTCCATGAGTACTGGGAATCAAAATTTATGCCACATTCTTCCAACATAAATACTTGAACAACTGATTTATCTCCCTACACCCTGTATTCATCTACAATTTTGCCATAGTAGATTTACTTTCTATATTTCCCTGAATAGTTTCCAAATAAGACCCCAGCATATGTCTCATTTTGCATGCTCTTCAGGTAAGCCACTTCCTACCAATATCAAGATAAGTCTTTTGTTCTTGAATCTGGGAGGATTTTTAACTGCCTCAAACATTTGAATAATAAGGTGTAAGCAGTGTGGTGTGATTTCAGAAGTTAGGTGAAAAAAGGTCTAAGTGTTCTCTTTGAAGGTTTGTTGTGTGTATACTTTTCATGGAGACATGTGCATCTCTGTGAAAAGTCCAGATCACACGGAGAGAGCCCATTCTTTGGTTCTCTGATCATTCCTCTAAACTGAGCTCAGTCTTTCTGTTTGATAAGTACCATCCCAGCATCCCACAGTAGGAAAGAGGGACAGAGATGCTTCTGGTTAACAATTTTAGAAACTCTCCAAAAAAAAACTCCAGATAGTACGGAGCAGGGACAAGTGATCTCTGTTGTGCACAATGCAAATACTTGCCCAGATTCTCTATGAACATAACAATATAGACATTGTTTTATTCCACTTGGCTTTAGAACACTTTGTTCTGTGGCAACAGGTATCCAGAGCATTGTTTTCTTATAACAGAATTTAAGTGCTGTTTAAAATAGGGGGTATTACCTTTGATAAGATAATATATTCTTAGTGTTTATTGGTAGAAATCACAGCTATGGAGTCACTATACAATTGTATCACGGATAATTTACTTTTTTATTAATTACATATTTTTATTTCTGTTTCCTATGTTAAACCGTAAAAAAATATTATTAGCTAAATTTTATTTTAAATACCCTACTATATATTTTTTTATGCTTTTGCCATAGAGTGGGAGCTTATTTTTTATATTGTATATATTGCAAACATTTAAGAACAGCAATGTATCCATCTTCATTTTCATATTTTTTTTTTGGTTTTTCGAGACAGGGTTTCTCTGTGTAGCTTTGCGCCTTTCCTGGAGCTCTCTTGGTAGCCCAGGCTGGCCTCGAACTCACACAGATCCACCTGGCTCTGCCTCCCGAGTGCTGGGATTAAAGGCATGTGCCACCAATGCCCGGCCATTTTCATATTTTTCAGCAAAACATTTTTTCATTTTATCAGTTCTATAAGAATTTTATACAGTATATTTTGATCATAATCAAACATCTCTTCCAGTTCCTTTCAAATCAACTACCCTTCTCTACCCATATAACTCTGTGTCCTTTTAAAAAAATTTCATTAAGAATATTTCTTGCTATTCTTTTATTCTTGGATGAATGGCCTTCCACTGAAAAGTGGTATACGTACTGGATAAATTTTTAATTTTTATAATATACTATATTAAATATTATATCTTCTAAGAAAAATAATGCAATTTTATTAACAATAGATTTATATAGACAACCTGATAATGTTTTCTAGATCCATATCCTATTAGAGAAATTCTTTTGTGGACAATCCCTGGATGATTTTCTTTGAAATATTTTTCTAAGATGCAAGTATTTGATATTTTTAAAAAGCAGATTTCAAATTGTGTGTATATACACATGTATTTGTTCATTTATTTCATGTGTATGAATGCTCTGTCAGCATGTATGTATCTATGAACAGTATGTTTGCCTGGTGGCTACAGAGGTCAAAGTAGGAGTTTTAAATCACTGAAACTGGAATTGAAGATCGTTATAAAGCACTACCCATGTGCTGGGAACCAAACCCAGGTCCTCTGGAAGAGTAAGAAATTATCTTAAAGGTTGAGCCATCTTTCTAGCTGCCTGACCCCACACACATTTCTATGTATTTCTTTCTTTTTTTTTCAGAAATGATCTCATTAGATACGCCTTGTTTACCCTGAAACCTTAGTCTTTTTTCTCAGTCTTCTAAATGCATGAAATGTAGGTGCCTGCTATCATATGATGATTTCAGGTTTTTATGTTCAAATCATCCGTCCACCTAAATTATGCTGTATGCTTTTGTTTTCTTTGAGATTTAACTCAGTATCCAAATAACATTTCTAAACTGTTTATTTCTTCTTCCCTAAGTGAAAATTACTTTTCTGTGATTTACAAACCACCTGTATAAAGTTAATTCAATTTCTCTGTCCCTAACATGTGTTTCTATAACAGTTTAACTTACTTGTCAATTTCTATTTCCTTCCCTTAATATATCTACTCTTATCTTTTATCTTATCTTTTAACTTTGCATTTTTTTTACATTATAAAGAACTATTTAGTTTCAAATAGTCATCAAAAAGAATGAAACCATAAAATTTTCTTTTACTTTCAAAAGACGAAAGAAATGAATGCAGAAGGTCCTCACAGGCGCATATGACATATTCTAACTTTTATACCATCAAAATATTGATCTTTATTAATTTTGTTCTAAAATGCTTTTAATTATTGAGATCTGGAAGGAATAAAGAACAGTGGTATAGAAGTCTTGTATATATTAATGCAGCTAGAATAGAATTTTCTTTGAGATCATACAGACATATTCAAGAGTACAGATTGTGATTGTATATGTTAAAGTGAGTTTGAAAGCACCATGAATATCAACTAGATATTACCCAATACTGGTACTGAGAGCTTCATTTATTTCTTGTCATATATATATAAAGTCTGTCTAAATGAAATTCCCAAATAATGGGGCAGGGGGAGCTACGACCCTGAGAACATATCTTGTCACCAGATGAAGCTTCCAGTAAAGGGACTGGGTTACATCTAATTGAGTTGTTGACCACAGGAGTCCTAGAGGAACCCCCAAACATTCTAGTCTGCTCCCAGACCATGGGTTACTCTCCACAAGCTGACTGCAAGGCCACATTGCTAAAGACATCAATTACACAATCCACTGAACATGAAGAAGTTGAACTGGTGCCTTCATAGAGCTTTCAAACTTACATTATAAATGTTACATATAACATTGATGGAAGATAACAAATAAAATACGTTATGGAAAGCAATAAAGATATAACATGGGCATACAACAAAATAAGTCAGAAGAAAGGCTAACAAGATTTTTGGAGTGCAAACATAATGAAACTGTCAGCCTAAAATTTGAGTGTTAATAAGTCAAGTACATGCACGCTCACTTCTCTATTCTACAGCAGTCTAGAAGTCCTATCTTGTTTAATAATATCAAGTTATGAGGGAGTAAAGATAGAAAGTAAAAAAATTAAAATTGTATTACTTTACAAATACAGTGTCATTTAAATAGAGAAAACAAAGAATCAACTAAAATATTCTTACATGAAAATGCAAATTTAGAACTTGTAGAATATCAGACCAATGTAGAGAATCAATTTCATTACGTTAACCAACAATGAGTAGTGTCAAAATTAAAATGAATTTTTGAGAAACTACACTATAAATTTTGTGTAATTTATTTTCATACTTTTCTTTCTTCTGTATAAGATGCTATACATTAAAGTCTCACCCACATAACTGCCTAAACATGAGCTGAGCAGAAACAACATTGGTAGATATGCCAAAGTAGATATAGGAAAGATTGTGAAGCATTAACTTTGCTCAAAGAACCAGAGATAACTAAGGAATACTGAGAGCCAGATAAATAGTCTTTCTCAGGGGTGAGCACATGGGTTCAATACCAATCGGTTAGCCCTGAAAACACACATACAGGAAACATCATACAGATGGAGTAGGCTACATTTAGGAATAATGTGTGTATATATACACACAATTTATATGTATGTGTGTGTGTGTGTGTGTGTGTGTGTGTGTGTGTGTTTGTGTGTGTGTGTATGTGTGTGTTTGTGTGTGTGTGTGTGTGTGTGTGTGTGTGTGTGTGTGTTTATATGCATGAAGTGACAAGTAAAAGAAAGAGGGCATGAATGTTGAGGGAATAAAAGAAGGAATACTGTACTTATAATCCCAAAAAACAAAGGAAGAAGAATTGTTTTTATTTTTATTTATAAAGTTTTTATTTATAGCAAACCACAATGTCTAAACATATCAATATTAAAATTTCCTTTTATTGCTTTTTATATTACTTGAAATATAAACTTGACAATTTCACAAAATCATAATACACATCCTACTTACTTTCACTTTATAATTCTCCCAACTTTCCATTCTTCCTAAAAATCCCTTTTACACATTAACGTCAGTTTTTGTTTGTTGGTTTGTTCTGTTGTTTTCTGACCCACTGAGTTCAACCAGAGCCCTGTGTGTGATCATGGATTTGGAACAATCCATTTTAACTTTGTGGGCTCACTAGTGAGTAAGCAACTGAAAAAATATGACACTCCCCTTACAGATATAAATAGCAAATAGTTCAGCAGGAAGAGACAGGGACCATGAGCCATGCCCTCTCCGTTATTGGTAGTTGGCAGGGGCAGTTTTTTGAAGGCTTAGTTCAGAATAAATAAAAAATTACTTTATTAAAAAAATTTTTTTTCAGAAAAAGAAAACAGCAGCTGTTGGGGTTAGTAATTTCAGTGCCCATGCCATGACAATTCTAAGTTTTATTTCTTTATTGAGAAATCTTATAGGTTCCACCTAAATAGTTAAAGCTTAGAGGGCCCCTGATTAGTTCTTAAGAAGCAAGGTAAGTCAATTCTCTCCTGACTGCTGTAATTTCTGTGAGGAATGGTTAAGAGTACAGCCTCAGTTTCCATATTAGTGCATTGAGAGCCTAACACCTTTCTCTTATCAATTTGTGAAAAAATAAACTTGATAAAATGGCTTATATGAATTGATACTGTAGGTATGACCTATTTAAGTTATAAATGTCAGTTGTAATTATTATGTTAGAAATCATTAAACGTTGGGTTTGAGTATACCTTCTCTGTTATCATAATAGCTCATTATCTTGAACATGGTAATGAATGTTTTAACTTTTTGGAAAATCCTGTCAAAGTTTTATATATATATATATAATATTTCTGTTGAGTTTGGCATGCTTTACTAACTCTCTGATAGAACTTATATAATGTGATATTCCATGGCTTCAATTAAGAAAGCTACAGTTTATCTTATTTTATTTTATTTTTTTGGTTTTTCGAGACAATGTTTCTCTGTGTAGCTTTGTGCCTTTCCTGGAACTCACTCTGTAGCCCAGGCTGGCCTCGAACTCACAGAGATCTGCCTGCCTCTGCCTCCTGAGTGCTGGGATCAAAGGCACCTGGACCACTCCAGTAAGCTTTGTGCTTGCTCTTGTTATATGGACTCAAGAAGCACTTTCCTTTTTGTTCATACTGAGCTGAACAACTCAAATGATGGACAGTCCATTGGGAGATCTTAGAGAGGAAGAACTGAAATGTAACTTAAATAAAATATTGACATAGAAAGATTAGAAAATATCATTCTTGCATATCCTACAAAGGAAAGTGGACAGTTAAACTCACCATGGAGCAGAAGAAATTAAAAGGGTAAAATTCATGAACATCAGCATTTCAGAAATATCAATGAGTTATACTCTTTACTGCAAAATCTAGAAATCTGGAGGCAAGGAATGGAGTGACAAGCTTGAGGTTCTTATGGAAAAGGACACTCAATGTGGAAACCAGTCATTCACATTTACTTTAAATGCTCAGTTACTTGGGTAAAACACAAAAACTTTAGATAATTATTTTCATAAACCATTGACAGTAGAACATCCACATCTACTATGTAGCAATGCCCTAAACCATGGCTAAAGTTGACTGATAGATGATAGGAATTTTCCTATTATCCAGAGCAATAGTAGACATAAACTACAATGCTATCAATACTTTTCTTTTGCAAAATGATAGTTTATACTGAGGGAGTAATATGCTAAAGAATAGTGAACTTAGTCCTGTGGTAACCAGTAACAAGAGAAAAATAAACACTTGGATAAAAGGATCAAAAGATTAATATGGTAAAAGATCCTTCTCACCATTGCTAGATCCAATGAAACTTGAATTTTTGGCAATGAACAAATTTTTAATTTAAAATAGCATTTATCTTCCAGTTAACAATATTATTTTGCCTCTTTACTATCAGATTCTAATGTCATGATTGATACAAATGTCCTAAATTATTTTAAGAAAATAATTCATTAAGCAAAGAGGTTTTTGTTTTGTTTTGGTTGGTTTGGTTTGGTTTTTCAAGACAGAGATTCTCTGTTCAGCCCTGGCTGTCCTAGAACTCCCTCTATGGACCAGGCATGTGACAGAGATGTGCCTGCTTTTGCCTCCCAATTGCTGTGATCAAAGGCATATACCACCACCACCTGGCAAAGCAAAAAAAAAAAAAAACTAAAAAATATATGTAGTGAAATACTGTATATTATCTTTAACTATATTACATACAATTTCATTGTGCATTAAATTTTACTGATAGATCCATACTTAATTATAAATAAATAATAAGAAATATATAATTTTTGCTATTAATACTTTAATGAGGATATAGAATCATACTGAAAAACCGAAATATAAATACTACTGCTCAGATAGGATAAAAAGAGAAAATATTAATTTTACTCAATATTTGATTGTACAAACCCTGTTCCTTCTTAAAACATGATAATGCATAAATTTCTAGGATACTTTTTATGATTGATTTGAAATGCCTGATGGTCTGTGATACTTTCTTTATATCTTGTCTTGAGATAGGAAGATAGCTTTTGAGATTCCTATGTCTAATGCAAGCGAATAAATATTTATTTAGTAGACATCTATAACGTAGAGTAAACACCCACAGCTGGATGCATCATTTTACATTATATGTAATGACTATTAAGAAGATGAAACAACAAAATTTAATCTATCAAAAGATTTGCTTCCTAAATACCTCATTTTTGTAGCATTATTTTGAATTTGGAATTTCTGGCTGGAATCATAAAAGAATGTATATTACAGTCATTGGAGATTATTCAGATTAAATAATATTTTTAATCTTTAAATGGCATCTAACTTCTTGATCATTTTTCACATTTTACATTATTACTTGGCTTCGGAAGAAAATAAGATTGGTGTTTATGAGAGACAATATACCATTCTAATATAAATTTTCCTAAGTACTTTACATGTGACCTACAATTATAGCTGTAGTTAAGTAACCACACAGAATGACAGGGTTCAAGTCTATTGGATTATTTTAAGTTTTGTCATAAAATCACTGATTATAATATTATATCTAGTGCATTATTTCATTCATGTCTCTATCTATCTCATCTATCCATTTATTTCCACAAATGTCTATAAATGTAGTTAACATAAGTAAAGAACCTAACATAGGTACAGCAGGACACAGTTTCAGCACTTGAAGGATTTGAAGCTAAAATTTTTCTAAGTTACTTTATTAAATGTACACTGGTTATTGCACATGTATACATATTTGGATAGACTCAAGCTCAGAGAATTAGAAGAAATACTGTGTGCATATATTTATCTATGCATATATATATACATATACAAAAATGTGCAAGCATGTTTTCAGTTTCTCTTTTTACCTATTTTTTGAAAAGATTTTTGTCTTTGCATGTGTGTGTGTGTGTGTGTGTGTGTGTGTGTGTGTGTGTGTGTGTGTGT
>CABHPR010151109.1:0-17671 GCA_902168415.1 Peromyscus melanophrys | reverse complement strand
AAAAAAAAAAAAAAAAAAAAAAAAAAAAAAAGAATCATGGAATATCAAGGCAGCACATTTCCCCTGAAAAAAAGCATAATCCCATCCCCACAGCTCTTACAGTCTTGCCAGAACATGCAAGTCTGGTTTTTGATTGACTGGAGTATACTGGGGAATTTCACCCAACTTACAGTCTTCTAAGTTGCAAGATGATTTCAAATGGCCAACGGTTTTAAAATACAAGTGTTACTAAGTGTAGCGGAAGAAGCCAGACCCCATGTGGAAAATAGGGAACTCCTTATTAGATCAGGAACCCTGACCAAAAGATTTACTTTAAATCTGGCCCCTAGCTTCCTGCTTGCAAGACAAGAAGGGGAACCAACTGGCTAGATCACTTGTATTTTCTACTAAAAGAGACAATAGAATTGCAGTTAGAGACACTAGGGTTTTCTGGTTTTTATATATTGGAATTAGTTTTCTGTGTGTATTATGTATAATCTCAAATAAAGGACATGCCTTCAATACATTTTACATAAAACAGAAAAGGTTTTCAAGCGGTTATTTTACACCAAACTTCAAGAAAAAGGAAGACGATTAACTAGGCAGTTTCAGACCTGTCCTTGAGTCCTAAATTAGCATGGTAACGTAGGGCTGCTTCCAGGTAATCTGGTTTTAATGAGACTAGAACTTAAAACCTAAGAACATTGGACCACCCACATGAATGATTTTAATTTCTTACCTAAATCATGTCCTGCGCATTTTAAAATTAAGATTGTGGCAGTAACATTATCTCCCCTTCTCCAGGTTAATACCCCTCCTTTTTCCTGCTGCCTTCCCAGGTCCATATTCTGCTCTCTTAGCCACTTTTCCATAATGTAACTCCCACGTCACACCTATGTAGAGGGCTTCAGAAGTCTTTGTTGCTTGTAGGATAAAGTCCAGATTTACAGTATCATCTTTGACCTCCATGTTTTTCTTCCGTTGGGCCCCTCCATTGGTCTCAGCATCTCAGAAGCAATTTTCTGTGTATCACACCTGGCTTCTGCCACTGCCGCCAGACACCTGCTCTTGGGGTGATACTCAGTGTCTGGTGACCTTTATGCCATGAGCTCAGCAGTGAGGGTGGATGCTGCCCTGTCATTCTCTGCTATGATCCCAGGGGACCAGACATCACCCACTTTGGTTCTGAGGCATGAAAGTGTCATGGGGCAAAGGAAAAATCCCAAGGTTAGAAAAAAACAAACAAACAAACAAAAACCTTACGAAGCTTGAGACAATGACAGTTTGCCAGAAAATGCAGAGGGTTTTAATATTTTTAAAATCATAATCGTGCCTGAGTTGTGCATTAGTGGAGTACCAGTCCACCTCAGCCATTTCCTGTTCCTGTTGCCATCTCATTAGCCCTTACAGACAGCTCAGGAGCCCCTCTGCTCTGAGAAGTCCTTCTGAAGCTCCAGGTGTAAGTGCCAGTGTCCCTCCATCTGCAGCCCGTGCATGGTTCCTCCATGCCCCCTCTGTTTCTCTTGGGCCTCTCCATCTCTGTTCATGGAGAGCCATGTTTGACTCGCCACACCATTCTCCATTTCCGTGCCGCCCCCAGCACGGAGGAGCTACACCACCAGTGTCTGATGAACAACGAAACCCAGGGAGAGCTCTGCGTCCTGACACATGGGCAGGTTTCCCAGCAGTCACTGCCCAGGGCGGGAGGTCTGCCCATGCAGCACTGTGTTGCTGGCACTCTGAGTAAGGTCAGCTAGCGCAGGCATAAGCCACGGGTGATGTTTTGTTGTTTTCGAACCCTCAAGCTGCACAGTGGGAAGGTTCTTCAGTAGTTCTTCGGCTGGAAGGGAAGAGGTTATATCGTGGAAGTTCCTTGGCCTTCCTTTGCAGAAACCAAGTCTTCATTCACATGAGTGAAATCAAATGTCACTTTGCTCACCTCTGTGTAGAAGGACATAAAAGTCCCTAGACCACTGTATGTCTGTCCGTCCTTGTCTCGCGGCAAAGCACTCCTTCCTGCTATTTTTAGCCGTTCTCTTTGGCATTTTATCTCAGTGCCTAAAGGAGTAGCTGGACTAAGCTACACGGATATCTAGTAAATATCTTTTTTTTAATAAACAAATCCAAGTGGAAGATGGAAAATGTCCCCCCACCCCCACCCCCACCCCCACACACAAAGCAATCAAAGAATTCCTAGAAGGATAATGAGCCCTGCTTTTTATTTACTGACTTTTAACCTGGGGCCTTCTGCATGGAGTTGAATAAGTTGAATCTAGACATGCGGCTAACAGCTTGCCCTAAGTCACATCTGTGGAGACAGGATACTTGGGCTTCCTAAGTGGACGCCAAAGCAGGAGCCAGCCGCCAGCTCCCTAAAGCAAAACGGCACCGGATAGAGGTGGTGGCAACAACTCGATCAGTAAGCATGAAACCAGCACTTGGATGCATAGGCCAAGCGTGTGTACCACATACAGTAACTTGCCCAACTCCAGAAGAGCCTGCAGAACTGCACATTTTTTTCCCACGAAGCATCCAGGAGGAAGGTGGCTTAGAGTGCTTGTAAACATGCATTTCTTTTTTTTTTTTTTTTTTCTTTTTCTTTCAGCTCTACAAAGCGCCTCAAGTCTGTGGAGGATGAAATGGACAGTCCTGGTGAAGAACCGTTTTACACAGGCCAAGGGCGCTCCCCGGGGAGTGGCAGTCAGTCCAGTGGATGGCACGAAGTAGAACCAGGTGAGCGGAGAGAGTCACGAGAGGGAAGAAAATGGCATGTGCATGTGGTTGCCTTGTCACACTCAGGCCAGAGTGGCCGAGAACAGCGGATGTAACTGAAGTGAAAGACAGATGAGAGTGGGTGTCGGCTTGCTCGTGGGCTGTCACCTGCACTTGGAGGCCACATGCATTCCATTTGTCTTTGGTGGTTTGTTGTGCTGAGGTCTCACTATGTTACCCACAGTGGACGCAAGGTCCAGGCTCCAGTGTTCCTCCTGCCTCCGCTTCTTGAGTAGCCGGGATGGCCGTTTTCTTTTGCTTTTATATAGACACTCTTTTCATTTTGTCTTTTAAAGTATTCTCTAGTACTCATAAGAAAATTATCAATTTTTCCAACTGCATGGATAGCAGTGTGAAGCAGAACAGGTCTCCTGTGTTGCAGATTATGACTGGATTTTTATAACATCAGAACATTTGGGGTTTTTTGGGTGTTTTTTTTTTTCCTTTTCTTGTTGCTGGCTATCATCATGATTGTTTAAACACCATAGCCACCTTTATGTCCATCTGCACTAACCTGAGTACGTTCCTGTTGGTCTCACCTTGGGGTCGTCAGGTAGTGGCTGTAGAATCTCAGAGCAATTCTGACATCAGCACTTCTGGAGACCTTAATGTCTGCCTTACACGTGGCTTAGGGGAATGGGCTCCAATGCCTTCGTCAATACAAGTCAAACCTTAGTGTCTGCCCTCCATGTGGCTTAGGGGAATGGGCTCCAATGCCTTCGTCAATTCAAGTCAGCTGGGTAAGAGGATAGAGGGGTTTGAGCTCATCTAAAGTGCGGTCTTTGCTTCAGTGGCAGGGCTGTGTGGTTATAGTTACACAGCACAACCTTCCTGTAAAACACAACCTGACAGTAGTAATAGCTGTTTCGGTGCTCTTGAGGATGAAGTAAGGTGATCTGTATTGTCCACTTAAGAATTATACCCAGCACAGAGTGAGAGAGAGAGAGAGAGAGAGAGAGAGAGAGAGAGAGAGAATTCTCCAGCCCCATTCTGGTCTCAAAGTAACTGCCTGCAAGAACAGACGGGCACCAAGAAAATCTTGGAACTAGCCCCTCATCTTCAAAGCTTACACCTCCCTCTCCTCCCCAACAGTTTTTCAGTATACAAACGCTACGGCTGTAGATGGCTTTATATGACTCTAAAGGAGCCGCAGAAGGGAGATTTTAGGGTGATGGAACCATCTGGATCCTGATTATGGGAGTTTCCATAATCGATATAATGTCTGACATTCACAGAAGTATGTGCCTCCTCCCTACCTTCGTTGCGTTCTATCCTAATTAAAAACAAGTAACAGTAAACCCCCAAGCCCTATTGGCTGGGTTTTTTATCTTGTTCCTTTATGAAAATGTGAAACTCCTGTGTGATTTTCTTCTGCCCAGTGCCTGCACACAGCTCATCTGGTCACCCGTTCAGCAATCTTCAGTGGAAATTTCTGGATTAAGTATGATGCCACTTCTGAGAACTCAAGGGTCGATGAGGAGGCGGTGGCTCCTGCTTTCAGGGGATTTAGAGCAGGCGTGGAAATCAGAAGCGAACCATCTCAGTGTTGTGAGGAACACAGGGGTGATAAGATCCTCTGGGGTCCTCGTTTGCCCATGTCACCCACACAGCACTCCGGGGCGGTCGTTTTTCTCTGCAGGCTGTACTTCGCAAAGGTCCACGCATAGCTCAGCTAGCCTAAAGTGCCTGAGAGGTAACGCAGGTCAGGCGAGAACGCAAATGCTGGCTTCCGTTGCCAGCACACCGTGCCCTCTGTGTAGCGCTGATGAAAAGTTAAGTATACTAAAAATTTAAAAGATGGGAAACTTTTTTGAGCCCCCTTTAAAGTTAGTCCTAACTTTCCTGGTTCAGTGATATATATATATATGTATATATACAGGTGTGGTCCATTTGTGCTAGGGTGCTATACGCACATGTCCCACGTATGCTAAAGCTGGCTTATGATGTTAATAGACACAAAGCCCCACATAGTGAGCCCAGCCTTTCCAGCCTCCTCTACTTCTTCTCTGGCATATTTAGGGACTGTGAGGACTGGTTGAGCAGAATACTTTGGCCTAGTAACTCTTCCATTCAAAGTGGTTCATACCGACACATTACGAGTCAAATAATTATAAATCCTGACGTCTGTATCTCCACACCCGTTGCAGTCATCAGAAAGTTAAGTTTAATGGTTAACTCCTCTTTACGTGGAGAGATTTTTTTTCCTTTCCTTCTTCTTAAAGAAATTGTGTTCCTGAAGGGATTGCCCATTGTCCGTCCTTGTTTCATTAAAGAAAAATGCAATCTCATGGCATGTATTTGTGGGGGCAGGAGAGCACAGTGGATAAATTTATATTTGGCCATACTCAGCATAGAAAGTCATAATTGAAACAGGGCCTGAGGGGACATTAAAACACAACTGAGGGATGTTGCACATGTTCATGGCGACTTTGGTGTCGTTAGCTCACACCAGCCACTTTAAATGGATAATTTATGCTGCCAGATGGTCCTTTTTGGGGATTTTCCATCAAGCCCAATCCCCTTTTTGGCACAGAGAACACCTTTATGTTGTTCCCACACTTATCCGGGCCTCCATAGCTTTTCCCCAGGGGTACAGTTAATTAAGTGGGAGGCTTTTAGTGGTTCACTCATGTAAATTGCCTTCAGAAATATGTTGGGAATTATGTATATCCAAATGCATGGGCAGCCTGCGCTTGGGATAATTCTTTCAAACAAGTATGAAGGGCACCGGGTGTATGCTTCTGGTGTGGCACAGGAAGTACGGCTATACTCATGCTCCTCTCTAAGAGCTGGGCATCTGGGATAGGCCTCCCTGGGTTTCCAGGGCTCCCTAACTACAGAGGCCTGAAGGTGACCAGGAGAGACTTCCTCGAGCCACAGGAAGATGTTGGAAAGTGAAACAGTCCAGACATCCAGTGAGTTACAGGACTAGTTTTCAAATGTCTCCGGTAGTATCGTGTTCCCCGTTGGTTTATCTCAACACTCTTGGTACACAGCTCTGCCTGTCTGTGCAGCAGCACACAGGAGATGATGCTTGTCTGCAACACTAGACAGGCTAGAGCTGGCTTCTGCTTCTCCCAGGGCTAACTGCATTCCCTCCACTTGGTTTCGTTTCCCCGTACTCTCAAAACTTGTTCGGATTGGATCTGTATCTTGTCATGCACTGTGACGTGAGTGAGCCCTGTGAAATTCTGTCCGTCAGAATTCACATACCATCAATGGCTGTTCAGCCACACAAGTGAAAAGTTGCCAATGAGATGATAATGCAAATAAATTATCAGGAAGGAAAGCAGCAGGCTGTGCAGTCATTGGCTGAGGCAGAGTTCTGGTTCGGTACCTGAGTGCGACTGTGCACCAAAGTTGTTTTTCAATTGATGGTCTTGAAAATGTGCAGACTCTGGTGTGTGTTAGTAAGTTAGTTAGTTAGTTAGTCTCTTTGTTTGTTTGTTTGTTTTGTGAGCAGCTTGCCTAAACCCACACTGCTGGTGTGTCTGTGGCCAGGATCTGTCTTTCAAATCAAAGTTGACTCTAGGATATAAGTTTGCTTCTGTATTTAACTTCTTTAGCATGATTACTTATGCTAATGTTTCAAGATCTGTGTTCCAGATTCATACCATAATAAATAGTAAATAACTTACTAGAAAGACCTGAAAATTCCCTGTATTCTTTATCTCAAACTCTTATCATGGAACCTAGGTCAGGAAAAAAAAAAAGATATGAGCTACTAAATACACATAGAACAGTATATATAAGCAGAATATTAACTGTTAATGGTGACATATATGTCATGTCATCCATAAACTCAAATACTCCTCAGCATTTAGGACTTGTTCAGATGCTCTGTCCGAGAGGCTCTCAGTGACCTAAGTAGCTGCTGGCCTTGTATCCTCATCCACCATCTCATTCATCGCCCCTCTCGCCTTACCCATGCTCCTGCTCCTGTTGCTCTCTTCTCACCCTAGAATATTCACTCCATCAGAGTGTGACTTAGTCCATCTGTTACACTACTGTGTCCCTAAAACCCACAACAGTGTGTAGAACATAATAGGTGTTCAATAAATATTGACTGAATGAAGCAGAGCGATTGGAGCTTTCTTCTATACTTGACAGCAGAATTTGCTGCCAACAACCCTCTAAAAATTGGTATTTACTATATTTTTACCCTGCAGGCTTCCAGTCAAATCTAATTACTAGCAAACAGTGGGAAAAAATAATTGCTGAGGCTCAGCCAAGCATCTCATCGATCAGTAGTAGGCACCAAACTATATTCTGACTACCCATCTCCTTAACGGATTTTCCTCTAAATAAGCCAGGTATTTTTTAAAGGTAATTGACAAGAGTAGTGCTTATTGGCAATTGGGTAAGAAAGGAGGAAGCCAAGATGAAGGGGACAGTGGTCAATACATATGAAGTCACAGTGAAATGGGCGACTACACATTGTCACACAGTAAAGCTGTTACATTCAGTGATTTGATACATGATATATGATGATAATGATACATTTAATGATGTGTATACCTCAAAATCACCAAAAGCGAAGAGTTTGAATGTCCCTATGACAAAGAAATGGTAACTCTTTGAGGTGAGAGAGGCACTAACTACCCTGACATAGTGATTGGGCAAGGTGTCCATGCATCAAAACACTGCACTCTACCTCCAGAAATATGCATAGTTATAAGGTATAATTCTATATCATTTCAAAGAAAATTATAAAAGGTAATTCATGGTAGATGAAGCCTGTATCAAGAATCTCAATGGTGTTTCATATGGTTTAGATGATCTGGTTTTGTAGCATGTTTGATCTGGTTTAGATGATCCCCCTGCCTCACTGGTACTGGAAATTTTCACTCTTCCGTCTCCACTTTTCTCTTACACAATCATATGTAAGTACCAAGCCCCTGAGGACCTGCAATGGGCTCCACAGGAAGGGTCTTAGAAATGCCTCGGAGACACCCAGCTCTCTGAGGCTGAGAGCACCAGCTTTTGTACAGGTGTGGGACATGCCCAACTTATCTGGAAGTCACTTCCCTTTAAATGTTATGCGCTCAAGCCTTTCTCCCTGTGTTTAGCAGCAGTGGCTATAAAACTATCCCAAATGGATAGAAACCCACCCATTTTCACCAGGATCAGAGAAGGCCACATACTGGGCAGCTCCTGACCCTCATTACAATCAAGAAAATCACGTTCTTTCTCTTCCTCCCCTGTTCCCTTCCTCCTTCCTTTCCCCCATTTAAATGCCTCTGCTTATCTTACCACTATCAGTCAAATCAAGTCGTGGAATTTTATCAGGAGCCAGCTGTGTGCAGTATTCTAGGATAGATACAAATATACTCCACTGAGTACCTGTCTCAAAGGTCAAAGCTCTGAACACCCTCAGGGGTGGCACTGCCTACCATTGATACTATCATTTCAGCCCCATCCCTGTCTCTTAAGACGGGACCATCAACTGAGCTGATAGAAGCCAAAGTTCTTTGCGAAATTAATCTTTTCTAATCATGTGAACTGTTGTTACTGGGATCGTTGAGGGGACAGTGATGGTAGCTAAAAGAGAGCTCTAAATCTCAGTGGAGATTAGGGTCAATGTCTTTAAAAAGTGGCCAATAAATTGGGTTTAGGTTGGGATCCAGCTGAGAAATGTTTCCAAACTTGAAAGAGACTAGCCTTCCAATCATTAGCACGAATAAATTGAGGGTGCCTTCATCTATATTTCTTCTCATGTGGGCAGTTCTTAGCTGTCCTGTGCACCTCCCTCGAGTTCTCTGTGTCCCCAAAACAAAGGACTCTCTGCTTGTGCAACTTCCAGGTTTGAGGCTGCCCCTTCGTTGAGCATGTAACTCCATTTTCAGCAGATCTAAAGGGAATTTCATATGAAGCTATAACTCTTGTCCATGAAACTCAGTGCTCTTTAACTGTAGGGCTAAGAAGCTACTTAAAACTGGGTGTAGTGGCATATGTGATTCCAGTACTGATCATAAGTTTCGGGTCATCCTTGGCTACTTAGGAAGTTCAAGGCCAGTCTGGACTAGATGAAACTCTGTTTAAAAACACACAAACAATCAAAAGTGAACTGTTTGAACTTTCTCCTATAGAAAACATTCAGAATTCTAATGCATTAAATTATGTTTATATATATACATTATAAGTATAATTACATCGAGATGGTAAAACTATTAATAGACACAATTATGCCAGTCAAAATGTTGTAAATTCCAAACAGTTCAGTGCAAGACTTAGAGTCAAAATTGATGAAGTAATACATTTAATCGCAATTACTTTTTAAATGCTGTAAGTGATGAACTTCTTTCAGGGATAAACTTATTTCCAGGTTAAGTTGATTTCATTTTTAAAGGTCAAAATTAAGTATGTCCTCTGTTCTTATAAGAGGTTATTAAATAAATAAATACATTTCAAAAAATATTTAAAAGCATCTAAGGAGGACTATTTTTGCAGTTAACTGGTAACCCCAGATTTGCAGAACTGAGGCTCTAGGTCTCAAGGACTATAAGCACAGTTTAATTTTGAGAGTAGCATTAGTTCGTTGCAGCCTTTTAAATTGTGTATTAGAAGCTAGGCATGGTGGTGCACCGGTAATCACATTACCCAGGAAGCTGAGGCAGAAGGCTTAATAGTTCAAGGCCAACCAGAGCTACCTAATGAAACCATGTCAAAAAACAAAAACAAAAATCACCTGTTGGGCTTGCTTGGGTTCCCACACCTGTCAATCCTGATTTGACTGCCAGCAGGCACTCTTCAGATTTCAGGGTGGAAGTTTACCAACTTGTACGTCTAGCTGAGACATATAGGGCCCATTATGCGCACCAGTAGAACGACATCAGACTGGTAACAATAGTCCATTGATCACAGACACTCTGCAGCACTAGCATAAATTAGGGGAAATGATTAAATCTCCCACAATCCCCTGCAGTAATGGGAATAGTTGCCGTTACAGAACACTGCCGTGGGATCAATGTCTTGGCTTTTCTTCTGCATTTATGGAGCAGTGGGAAAGCATCATTCTGTGACAGTGTTCTCCTCCCATTATCTCCTTAGTATTGGCACCTGCTCATTAGAGAATGATGTGCCAGAGAGCATCAGTAGAAAACAAGGGTCTGCTCTTAATGACCCTTATCAGAGAAATTTCACCTGAATAAAGGGTTATGACAGAAAAGCACCATTACAAAATGAGTGCTCTCACCACCCTTCAAAAAATGTGCCTACCTTTTTATCAAGGCTGATTTCTTAATGTCAGAAAAGAGCCTAAATCAACCCTTTTCATTGAAATCTAAAAAGATAGTCTTCTCACATACACCTACACTCTGTATTGTGCGCCACATGCATACATGACAAAGCGTGCTCAACAAAATTGCTCTTGTTGTTTTTATTCCAAAGCCTGTTTGCAGTACCTGGTAATGTGACAGACATTCAATCAATATTTGTTGAATAAATAAATACAAAGCTGGCGACCATGGATGTCCTATCTTGTCCTTTGAATCCAATCAAACACTTTGAGATCAGAGTGCTGGTGCATTTGATGAAGGAAGACGGGGGAGCCTCTTTGGCTTTGGAGAACCCAGATGCACAGTTTTGTAAATACAGAAGCTCCCAAGGAAAAAATACTGCGTTTCAGCTGGTCCTGTGTAAATAAGTTACCCAAATTACCAGATCCTTTCATTTCATATTTGAAAGTGAGCTCTATAAATATCCTAGAATGGAATAAGAACAGAGACAGTGCTGACTGGCGAGGCTCACCTGTGAACTCCTCTCTCCCTGTTCCTGTCCCCATCCCCACGTGCTGGTGGCTCAGCATGGGGCTCAGACTTAGCATAAGGGAAGGAGGAGCATTACAACTGACTCCACTCCAACCACCGCAGCCTTTGAAGGCTTGTTTGAGAGGAGAATAATAAGAAAAAGACAGACGGGATGCTTTATAAAATGGAGAAGTAGAAATTAAGAATTAAAAACTAAAATTTTCATTTCCTCCCATGATCAAACCTGCAAAATTTGTAAACTGCTCTGGATTTCCATTTCCTCATGTGAAAGCGTTGGAAACAACAAAATAGTCCCACCTTCCACTTCAACTCTGAGAATATCAAACAATCATATAAAGAAATCAAAAGCTACCATTTACTGACTTCACACTATGTACAAAGTACTGTATCTGTCATTATCCATGGGATGCCTTCAATATACATGGGGTATCCTTAATAAGCCATAGAGCTTTAATGAAATATTGTGTATCTTTTTTGGTGAATACTAGAAAAACTCTAAAGCATTATAAGAGGTATAATACTATGAAATTTGATAGAAAACACATTGTGTGCATCTGTAAGTATGATCTACAAAACTCTGTCCAACGTGGAAGGTGAAATAGAAAAATAAGTAAGGTAGAAGCTGGCCTTGAAGTGACTACCACTCACAGAATCGAAAGGGGTGAATAGTTGAGTGAGTGCTGTATGATAGGACGTGGGGGACAGAAAGATTCACAGTTTGGGAGTTTCTTCATTGGCTTGGGCCATAATCTCCCACTGCACTTGTTGAGAAGGGCTTGTTTACCAACCCTCCTACGACCAGTGGCGCAGCAGTGGAGCTGGTCCCTCTGTCCTTCTCTTCTCCACAGCCAAGTATCACCTGCCCCATCCCTAAAGTGTGTGGCTGGCACACACTCTAGGAAATCCACAGGAAGTACATGAGCTGGGACCACCCTGAGCTAGCAAAAGAGATCATTCCTCATGTGTACCAAAATCTCCCTGTCTTATATAGAGTTGTGACTTACAGATGGATAAAGGATAAACAGAGGTACATGATAGATCAGAATTACTTCAGATATGATATCTTGCTTTATCTGTTCGATACTGTTAAAATTTTCTTGAACTACAACACAAGGTAGTTTTATTCTCTGATATAAAAAGGAAAATACCTTTAAGTAGTGACTTTAACATCGCTATAGTATGAACATAATGTAGATATTGACTAGGCCATAATTTGATTAAGAAAGAAGGTATATTGGCTAATATTTTTGTCACTAAAATGCTGCTGGAATTTTAAATATTTAAGTGTTTTATAAGCAACAGCTAATGTCAACACATTATTCTCAAATATATATATATACAGTATATACACATATGAGCTATACCTAAATGTGATTATTTCACATATGTCCATTTAATTTATTTCAAAAGTGATGGGATATCAGATCACTTACAGTAGTATTTACAAGCTGATTTCTCTCTCATTTACCTTCTATTTCTCTACCATACTAATGAATCTATTTAAATAATAAATAATAATAAATAACACCATATTTCATATAGAAATAAAGGCTACCAATGCTTTTTAATAAGGTAGTTTTTTAATACTCCAGAGCAAGAATCTTTTTTATGAGGAATGGGAAGAGAGGAAGAAGGAAGTCTTTGGACCCATGCAGATCTTTGCAGTCCTGATCTCCCTGTCTATTCTGGGTGTCGGCTTCTGATGGGCCTGTGTGCTCAACCCGTTTTCCTGCAGACAGTTACAATAATTTATCCAACTCCATCCATCCACAGGCTTCAGTTACATCATAAACTCATCAATTAATCAAAGACATGCCACCCATTTGGAGATGATGGGTGAAGTCGTCCTAGGAGATTCCGGGAAGTGCTCACATGCATATAGTAAATCAGAGACTGAGTTCTGGTGGATTCCTGAACAGCACTCCAAGTACTCCAATGGAGAGGGTTCCCTCCAGCCCTGATCACAATGTATATCTCTTAAGTGGGAGGTAGGGGGAGAAATCAAGCATACAAGATCCCCTCATTTTACACCATTTCTTTGAGGTGAAAAATTAAACTGAAATGGAAATACTGTACGTGTTAAAAGCAGTTTGTTGGTGTGACTTCTTAGAACCAAGGATAACCCACCCCACCTTTCTTATCAACTAAAAGCCTATCTGATGCTTTTGGATTTTTAGATACAGGGCTGCTGTGATCCTTGGTTCTCTGGTTTGTTTGGTGTGAGGGCCTGCTTATGGTCCCGCAACTTGCAAGGCTGTGGAGAGTGGGTACCACCCAGTCCCTGCTGCTGTTCAGGATTCACTCAAGCCATGCTCCTGAGCACCAGTGTTTGGATGTGGGCTGTGTATCTTCTCGTTCTTCGTTTTGAGTAATTCCAATTTCTAGGCACCTACTTTGCATATAACAAGGGGTGGACTAAAGTTTCCACTGGCATAGATAGAAATGATTGAACATGTAAGAACTTTTAACAGCTTCGGCCCCGTATCCATTTCTAATCCGAATGTCCCATGGGATCCCCACTCTTCTGCCGTGTTAGCAAGCCTAACCTAGAATTCCCTCAGCTATCACCAGCTTCCAGCATTAATGACTTGTAAATACCACTTGGAGTGGATGCCAGTCAGAACACATCATCTGCTCTTCAGCCGTGTCAGGAAGAGTGAAGTTTACCAAAGTCACCCTGCAGTTGTTCTTGAATCTCAGGACTCCTTAGGTGCTTACAAAAGCCACACCATGTGTTCTAATATCCAATCCGTGTGTGAGGGCTGAAAGTAGTTAGTAAGGGACGTTGAGTATTTTTCAGGGCCAATTATTATTTGACATTTGTCATTTTGTGATGGTGACACCTGCTTCTAATTTTAAAAGTTCTTTCATCCAGTGGTTGTTTCTTTTTTTTTCTTCAGGAATTATTTTATCCTCCAAAGGTTTAACTAGTAACTTTTCTCCTTCGATGTGCTTGAGTTTGAGTTTGTCTGTGAGCGTTGAAAAACCTTACGATGCCCTCAGCTGTGAAAAGGAAAAAAACCCTTCATAACACATAGCCATTGAATTGAGCCACATAAATTTTTGTCCTAGTCACACAGTAGGAGATTTTGCAGAGAGATGACTTATTACAGGTCACTGTTGTTTGAGTTACATGACAGTTGTTTTGCGCTAACTAATACCAGAGCTGGAGAAAAACTTGAGCAGCGCAGGAATTCCTTAACTCCAACACTCATATTTAGCTGCCTTTCACTGCCAAGGGCAAATTAGCAGCCATCGTCATTTGAGTCAGTGAGCGGAAGGGTTACTGGAGAAAGCTGGCTTAGTCTTTTTTGGATGCATGTAGTAGTCACTCGGCTGGGAGATAGCCAGTTGTAGTGCCCAGTGTGGTTTGCTGTGTTGTTTTTAGCCTATATAAAGACCTTTTGCTCACAAGTGCTGGATAAAGTTCATCACATGAGGAGAAAAAGCTGTGAACGATGGTGCACAGCTAGCAATCCATCCTGATTGGTCTGTGGGGAGCTGTCTGCTTAAAATTGGATCCTTGTGTTGAGTTTCCAAAAAAGGTGTGACTGTGAAAAAGAAGTGTTAACTCATGACTCCAGAGAAAATGTCGGCCATGAGCAGTTTTTAGTTTAAGTAAAAACCAAACTTTAAAAATTGGATAAATAAGACAAGTGGGGGAAAGGGTGAGTCATTAACTCCAGATTCAAAGCATTATGGAGAAGAAGCAAGTTTCACTGAACTTGAATGCGACACTCAACAGAGACATTGATTGAATGGAACTGACTCATTTTCTTAATTGATATGCAAAGCTCTGCCAAGCATTTACCCTTAGTGTCAGATAAGTAATTTTTAATAAAATATTTCCAAGACATGAAGACAGTTAAGAAAACAGCACGGTTTTTAATAACTGCTCTCGTAAGTAAACGGATCTATCATTATGTTGTCACAAAGAATGACAGAGAGCAGAAACATGCTGCTGATCCCTCACAGATAAGTGTGTAATGTAATTAGACAGACACCCTTCCTCTGTCGAATGCAGCATTAATCATTAGAGATGCAGCTTACTCTCTTTGATATGTCACTGTTGTTAAAGAGGAAAAGCAAGCCAGCCACATACGGTGCTGCAGTGACTCATGTGTTTGTATGACTGCTGTCAGAATTTCTTTTGGTTTGTGAATGTCTGAATACTGCTAATAATACTGTGGCCTTTTTGCATGCATGAAGATGTCATTGAGCTCCAGTGGTTTGCTTTGTTTTACAAAATACCAGTGCAATGAGTGTTCTTGAACTCAAAATATTTTTAAGCTTTGAAATGGCCTTTGGGCTCTTCTATCTGAAATGATGGTACAGTTTATAGACAGATTTTCCTATAAGGGATGGGCTGGAAGTTGTCTGCATTAAATAATAGCCTAAGAAACTTTCTGTGAAAAACTCCATCTTCAAATGATGAACCGCACAGCCTCTTTCCAACATTCGTAAGCACTGACTTTAAAAAAAAAAAAATCCATTTTCTTTTACTATCTAGCTCTGTCTTGAACTGTGAATTGCTGAATAGTTATAAAGGGATATCTACTCAATTCACTGCACAAGTCCATCTTCCCCCCTTTCTCAGTGACTCAAAGGCCTTTCAGGGCACAGAACGGGGTTGTTGAAGGATGGCAGGCAGATCTCACTAAGTAACAGGTGGAGGTCAAAGTAGTTTATTTGTGGGGATGAACACGCACAGAGATGGAGCATCAAATGCTTGGCCATAATAAGGTTTAGCAAGAAAACGCTGACTGTACCAAGCCGAGATTCCCGCTGACAGGACCTTTTCTCGTGTTTATTACTTGATTTCACAGTTCAAGCAATTTGAAGAGGCCTAAAACTATATTCTCTTTCCCTTATGAAATGTTTCAATCAGCTTCAAATTTTTCACTTCAAATAAAGTGATGGGTGCTTTCCATGTATCCAAGAAATATTAAGGTGAATAGCGAGAGTCCTTTTACCGCCATTACCTCACGCATCCTCCAGATTAAATTTTACCAGTTGAACCCTCAAATTCCAAGTATTTGATCATGATTGGAGTGACAGGTCAGAACATATTTTAATAAACACTTAAGTTTGCATCACTGAGGCTAATGGTATTTGATCAGAAAAGCATCAATGAGGATTTTGACAAAGCTGGAACACTGCATTGCCTGTGGCTTCCTGGAGATGAGAGGAAAAGCCATGGAGTTCACTACCCTTTCATATTGTGCACCAGCTTTGCTTCTTGAGACTACAAATGCCCTGCACATGCCTGGTTTTTACAATAAAATCCATAAAAGCAATGTTACCATTGCTGTCCAACAGAATGAGGAGGTCGGAAGTCAGTTGGCATCACACAGACGAGAGATGCCGCACATATCTCCACCTTAATGCCAACACATGCATCTTCCCTGTGGAGTGCTGTGACCATCAGCCACACATGACTCTGAACACCCACACTGTGGTGATGCCGAGCAATGGAATCTGTAAATTAATTCATGTGCATTGGAGTAGCTTCATGTGGCTGGCATCTACCATATTGGACAAGGCAGATGCAAACCAAACACAGGTGTTATTGTTGACTTTTGCAGCTGTATATCTAAGCAGAATGTTTTGCCATGTTGCATTGGGTTTTTCTTTATGCAAAGAAAATCATTTGTTTTTCTCACAAATTTCTTCCTTCCCCACAGTCCTGTGAATGTGAGTGATGGCTGTGTTGAGCCAAAGCCAATCTTTCCCCTAACATATGGTGGGAAGAAAGACTAGGGGCAGTGGGGTAGGTAGAGAATATGCTATCTCCTGGACACATAGGAAGCATGACACACAATTTGTTTGTTTTTGCCCTATCACTGGGCTGTGTTTTTGCTTTTTTGTGTTTAAAGAAAGAAGTGATGTCATGCTGCCCCAGAAACCAGGTTTCCACGTAGCATTTTTCTTCTGTCTGCTTTTTTTCAGTAGCTGTACATAGCTCTTCCTATTCACAAGACAGTTGGAATACAATAGAGATTCATTACTTCTTTCCCTTAGAATGATCAGTATACTGTTTTCCTCCATACTCCTTTAAAAAAAAAAACCTGAAAAAAATCCCTATGTCACCAAGCCTTTTAAACAGCCTGGATGTCTTTATGACATGGTAATTCTTCAGAGGTTCCCTTGTAGTTTCCTTTAAATGGCTGCATACAGGGTGAGAAGGATAGACTTTGGAAGCTTCTTAACTTTCATTGTATTCTCTCCATCATAAAAATGATGTCCAGACATTTTTATTCACTGAAAGGGGCTAATAGCCAAATGTTTTACCTCACAATTACCCAGTGTGTTAATTATAGTAAGTTATGTTACGGTGAACCCTAATGGTTTTTTATCATTAGTCCAAAAATCTAAGAAAGGAACAAAATCTTCACCTACATCATCATGTCATGTACTCTCTGTTTATACCTTCTGGACCAGAACGGTCCTAAAACGGTCATTAGTCTATCCAGTTAGCACCTCCATTTAGCATCCTGGTTGTTAAAGCTGATCTAATCATGTGGAGTAGTTGCATGGTTCCAGAAAAGCCCTGCTCTTGCCAAGGGCAGGGCAGAGAGTGTGACATGACCCTGCAGTTGGAGAGATGTGTCTGAGCTTTCATCCTGGGCTTGAGAAATGTCAGTGAAATTGATACCGACACTATTAGTCTAATAGACCCAACTGGGCTTTCTGTTCCCCATACTTACACCTGAAAGGTAGTTGAATGTGAGAGCCTGTATGTAAGAGACCAATCATAAAAGTGGTTAACAACATTTACAGGAAGAAAAGTTCTTCATTGCCACTAATGAACTGGACTTAATTCAGCTCCTGATGCGGCCATATCACCCAGATAAAGAGTGCCTTTCCTTCAGTATATACTACTATTCTGAGGTGGTGGCACACACCTCTAATCTCAGCACTCAGAGAACTGAGGAAGGAGGGTCAGGACTTTCACACTAGCCTAGCTACATAGAAAGGAAAGAGAGAGAGGGAGTAAGGGAAGGAGAGGGCAAGAGAAAGAAAGACTAAGAATGATTCTCAGAAGAGGGTTACACAGAACGGAGAACGAATCTTGGCTGCATGGGTTCAAATCCAGGCTGTTCTACTTACTACCTGTGGCCTCTCACCTTTGTAGCTAGAGTTTTCCTGCC
>CABHPR010151108.1:54647-84591 GCA_902168415.1 Peromyscus melanophrys | reverse complement strand
ATCTGTGATTTTTCAAAGTATCCAAACTACTTTAAAAATGGGGACTAAAGTACAAAGCTCTTCTGAATAATATTAAAATGATCTTTGAAAGTCATTAGATAAATACAAATTATGAGAACATTGCTTTAAGTTTGATTTTGGAAAAGGGAGTTTGTGTTTGAGCATGTGGTGGATGTTGCAGATCCTTAGAGCCCTGGGCTCTGCAGTCTTCAAATCATGGTAAGTAGGTAGACCCAGGCCACGATACTAAATTTTAGCCTTGGGGATAGACTGTGATTACATAAAGAGAACTAGCTAAGAAAGGGAGAATATATACATATTCTCTGTATTACTGCTCTTCATCTTTTTAAAGTTCATATTACTTTTATTTTCTTCAAATTCAACTAAGACTTGGGGATTTCCCATTTTCCTTTATCTCACTGACTGGAAATGAACATTTCAAAACCACTAGAACTATGGGCTTCGGACAAAATTTTATGTAAAATGTCAGGCAGCCTTTTAAGTAATCTTTGGTTGGACTCACAGTTCACCTACCATGTCTGAGACACTGTGTTCCACTGGTGGGTAGCTTTAAGATTCTTACTTGAACTCTTATTGAACAAAGTCTGGAGAAGGATCCAGGGAAGAGGAAAGAATCAACATCATCTCACAGCACAAACTCCAGGGGCAGGATGGGGGTGGGGGAGGGTCTCAGAATGACCTGTGCTGCAGAGGTTGTTTTTTGGAAAAGCAGGTGAATGGCATGCTTTAGCTTTAAAATACTGTCTGCATTCTTCTTTTTGTAAAGGCCACCGTAGCAGAGCATGAAGCACCATCCTTATTTTCAACAGCCTTTATTTTTGAAGAAACCCAAACTATTATTACATCCAATCTCCAAAAGGAGTTACATCATTAACTTGACTTCTTTATTTCTGGGTTGTTCAACTGAGTATATATTTAATAATAGCCAAAGTTAAAGCTGTATTGTTTAAATATTCTAGAAGATTATGGGTTTATTACATGGAGACAGCTATAACCAGTTTCCCATTGAATATAAATCACTAAGAAATACTTAACTTTTGCCTAGAGTGTTACAAAAATGGTTCTGTGTACACTCTGAGCTATCTCCACTTTTGTCAGTTTAGACAAATGCAGAAATTTCTGGAGGAATGAAAATAGTTTTCTTCTCAAAATGAAATAGAAAAAAAATAGCAAAGTTCTTCAAGAGCAGGCTCTTGCTTTGCACTTCAGCATAGGGTATGGAAACCCGAGTCATCCTGCCAAATTTGATTTTCTTCCTTTTCACAGAGAATTGATTTCTGGTGCAGAGATGCCAGTTACATGTTCAGCTTTGCCTTATGGGAGTCAAAGGGATTTAGAAGTTTAAAGGGTCCTGCATCCCGTGAGCTTGACTCAGAAGGAATCAAACCAAACTGCTTCATACCAGCCACAGAGTCTTTCTTGTTAATGGAGACAAGGGAATTAAAATGTCACCTGGAAACCTGGACAAGTTTTTTTGCACACACGTGAATCACTGGAAGGGATTTGGGAACAAGAGTTCTGAGGAAGCCATGTTGAACTAATTGTACATTAAAATCACGAGGTTAATGATACCAGTCTCCTGAGTATGATAATATGACTTATTAGAATTACTAACTGATTAAATAAATTATTATATTAATTTATTGAAATTTTCAAGGGCGTGAGGCAGATATAGCTCCCACTGAAAATGGATAACCCTTTCAATGACTTTTAAAAATTACGTTTCCTGAAATTATTGACTAAGTAGAAAGGCCTAGAATTTTCTGAAAATTCTAGTTGTCTGACTGTCCAACTAGATTTTACAGAACAACATTCCACTATAACTCATTCCCTGAAATCTGAGGGTTGTAGCATACCCCACACTGAAACTTGAGTTGATCCTCATGGGTATCAAATGCTTCCAAAAAGTGGTTCCTCTTTGTGGAATCTAGAAAGAGGAGCATATTCTAGGATTTTGAGAAAGTTACGTGCACATTTTCCAGTTGATAATCATGGATTATTTTTTTCAATTATTCAATGCTATGTTAAGAAATGCTTTATTTCAGTCAGTTGAGAGTTGTCTACCTAAGTGCCCAAACATCGAACCATTCTGTCCCATTAAATAACATCACATAGCTCTTCGAAAGTACTTCCAGAAAAATCTCAGTAAATTGAACAAGCACTCTTGTTGAAGGAAACATTTTGCAAATGGACCAGACTTTCTAATGAACCATTTGAACAAGCCCTCTCTTTGACATCAGATTTCCTTCCCGACATAAAACTGTAAAAAAATAATCTGAATTATTATTTCTGTTACAGTGCCATTTTGCTCAAAATATTTCATTCAGGGATTCATATATAATTACCCACCTAATAAAAGGAGCTATTAGGTTGTAAAGATCCTATCCTTGCCATGCTCTTTTAAAATTATGACCTACTCAAGCTTGAAATCAAAGGCAGAGCTGAAAGGAATAATTCAGCTGAAACTCTCATTGGGTTTCAAGTCACCTAACTGATAAATATGCAAACTAGCTCCCTTTTGGCGACTCGGCTGCATAAATAGGGATTAACTCCAAATACAGCTGAAAATTCATAAACTAAAAGGGAATGCACAGAATGTTCTTAATTTCAGCTAGTTTCAAGCTGTAGATAACATGGCAATAGTTTAAAATTCTAGTCCACAGTTTAAGATGCTGCTTTGAAAAATACCTACAGGAGTTATGATGTGTCAGATGTCAAATGGCACTCACCCCTCTCTCCTCCTGGACTCTGTCTTAGGCATGGTATGGAAGGTTGCCATGCCGACAGAGCCTGTGGTCAACATCCATTAAGGTTGCCTTGCTCAGCTCAGTAAAGGTGCTATAGGTGGGAGCTACATCACTCAGGAAAAGATGCTCTTGGAAATGGTCTTACATGCTCCTTTTCCTTCTTTTGAGCTTGCTCTCAGGAAGCCTACTATCACAACAGAAGGATATTGGGGACACAGGTTGTAGGATGCATGGAGCTGGCCATTTTACCTAAGGCTACTTGCCCAGGAGAAGTAGAGGGATGATGGGTGGAGGATTGTAGAATGTTTCTGGCCTAATGCCTGAAGAAGAAGCCTTAGTGAAACTCAGACAGGCCATCACAGTGTGGAATGGCACAGAAGCCACTCGAGTTGAAAAGTATCATATTACAAGCTTAAGTACACAATCACCAGGTGTCTGAGAAGGTTGCATATTGTACTCTCCTTCTAGAAAGGTACTGTTGTTGGCAGGATACCACCAGTTGAGGATTCTTAAGTTTCTAAACTCTAGACATAAACGTTAATCATGGATGGATTTACAAACACTTGCAAAAATTGGTAAAAATTTTATACCCACTCACTAATATCTGCCACTTGTGTGAAATGAATGAGTGAGCTATAAACAAGCATTCGCTGCCTTTTGCTTGTTCACTTGTTTACTTTTTCTGCTGCCAGAAAAACATCCAATCCTTTGGTGCTATGGACTGAGGGAATTTTTGTTTAAATGGATGCTTTGTTTAAAGTTGAAAATAAAAATAGTGAGGTTTTTTTTTTTTTTTTTTCTGATTTGCTATGGCATGGTACAGGCTGGAATAATGCACTTGTATTTTGTAAGACTGGACCCACACAGAAAAGGAAAGGTATCACTGAAAGAAAATGTAGGCATTAGTGATGACACCATGGTCACTGTAGTGACAAAGACCCAGAACTATGCCGGCAACTTCATTCTTGACTTTTCAGTGAATAAGCATCTTTGCTTTTGCTCAGGGGATCTCATGGCCATCCTTGTCCAATTTCTGATGTCCATGTAGGATGGGATGCCAATTCCTTCTGAACTGCATTAGATGTTCCTTAACTGAGTGGTCCTGACGGTTGACCTGTACACTGGTTAGTTTATGGACACGGGTGTGCTGTTTATGGATAATTGGTATGCTGTAAAGTTCCCAGAAAATCTCAGTGCTTCGGCAATATGTGTCAAAAAGCTGAACCTGTGATGGCGTTAAGTTGCTTCATTAGCCCTTCCAAACTTGCCATTTGCTCACTCAAGTCATCCTGTTCGTATACCTAAAAAGAGAACGAGAACAGAGTTAGTACTGTGTCTTGGTAGGCTCCTTCCATGAAGGATCCAGAGTGCTTTGCATAGATGTGAAGGAACACTCTTCCAGCATGATATGAATGCTGTACAAACTATGAGTCTGACCTGCATAACTCTTAGGGAATGCATTGCCTTTCATTCACTGTGAGAGACTTGTGTGAGGTTATTTGCTAGTTCCAGGATTTCTACTTATCCAATATCCTCAGCTATGGGCCGTAGAACTTTTGATTTAATAAGGAGATGGTTTAAATATTTATATACTTGCTGTTTTTAGTCAGTCTTTTTAATTGTAAAATGGGACTGGTTATATTGCTTTATGGTTCAAAGTGTTTAAATTTTTTGATTCATGAAAAATATAATTATTTGTTATTCAAATGAAATAATCTTTTCATTTTGACAATCCAGTTTCTGATGAGCATAATTTATCCTAGGAAGTTGAGAGCTGCCTGACTTATCAGGGGCTGATTGTACGCGATCCTTTCATCCTTGGATATCACTGAAGATTTATCATTGTAATATTTGCACACTCAGTGTAAGTCTCGGTTTGTGTATGAAGTAACAGAAACTAGTTGACAGTGGAAAATTTTCTTTTCACAGTCTGTGCTTGAAAAAATATTTAGTGAGATAGAAATCTAATCTTTTTTTTTCATGTTTTCCCCTTTCCATTTCCTGGTAGTCAAGGTATCTGATACGTTAATTCTATAAATTTCTTTGAACTGTTTCCTCTTGAAAACTGTTCAGAAGTTACACTAACATTCCAAACAGCTGCCTTGAGGCAGTCTCCTTCTAATCTCTATCATAGTGCACTTTTGATAGAAAAATTATTTGTTTTCCTCTCAAAATTTCTGTTTCCCCTTTACCATTGATTTTTTCCTTCAGTTTTCTAATTTATTCATATTTGACTTCTCTCCTTAGAACAGAAAATTTCTCTTCCTTAACTAATGAAACTTTCCTTTTTATTTTCTAACTGTGTTTTTTATTAGCTTTCAAACTAGCCTATTTCCAAAAGGTTTCTTCATATAACCCTCCTTTTGACTAGCCCTCACCTTTCCTTCTCTACTACTCCTCAACCTTCCAATCCCATGACCATGCTCAACACCTAGAGAACTGCCCCACTTCATGTGACTTCATTATCTTCTCCTACTTATTTTTTAGCTTGGTTTGGAAGATTGGAGGTTTCTATAGAGTGTTTTTAGGCAGCCTTCCATTTTGTTAAGCCTTTCAGTACTCCTTGGTTTCTGTTGTCCAACTTCCTTCATGCTTTAATATTTCTGCTCCTAGTATTCCCCTTCTCTGCTATTTTTCTTCTCTCGAATAACCACATTCATTTATTCATTTTGCATTTTCATCTCATTTTTATATTTTTGCTGTTTTATGGATTTAGAAACAGTGACAACTTCAGAAAATTCCTTAGAATATAGCTTTCAGTTAAATATCAGTTCAATGATGAGCACATAGTTTTGTTTCCAGGATTTCAAGATATTTTATAGTAATCACAGGGAGTGTGTGTGTATGTGTGTGTGTGTGTGTGTGTGTGTGTGTGTGTGTGTGTTTAGGCTCTTATGTGCACCGACATTTATGGATATACACACATGTATGAAAACATGTTTATATATGGTTATATGAACTCACAGACTAGTCAATCTTCTTGTTTCTAAGGTTGCCCTTAAGTATAAATACATCTTTAATTTAACTAATTCCCTGATATAAATCCTTTTTTCCCCCCATAATGTTTTTCTCATCACAGTCAAGTGAAGGCAAGGTGAGATGACAACGGCCTGATGTGATGATGAGTGCTTTAGATCACATGGTACAGCATGACTCTGAACATTGGCTCTTACACTGGCTGGATCCTCTGTTGGCTTGTGACTCTCCTCAGACACTTCGGGGGCTGTTGGCACAGACACAGGAAGCAAAGGGGACCTTGCCTTTCCGGCCAGTCCAAGAGAGGCTGTTTTAACGTGAGTCTTGGGAGGAGTAGGTCCTGGAATAGAAAAACGCAGGGTGATGAAAGTAATGTATAGAACATCCAAGGAATAATGTCTGTCATATAAACTGAATCCAGTAGGCTGGCTGGCCTTGACTTAAGCATGTTCCGCATTCTGTGTGTAGTGATGGATCCTGACACGCAGAGCAGGTTCATTTTATTTCCCCTGAATGGAAGACAGATTGTGAGAAGGCCTTGTTGGATGAAGTGCTACGAGTCATAACTAATTTTAAGTGGATTCCAAATCAGGCAGGGAGTTCCAGACTTCTCATTACAATCTACAGATTATCAGGTGAGCTCATTATCTGCCAGCCTCTGGTTCAGGTTATTAAGAACTGTACAATAACTCCTAAATAAGCTCTAAATTATATAAGAGATAAGGAAGTGTGAGCTTAGAAGAAATGGCTGTTTGGTCTGTAAGGAAACACCAGATATTTTAGTAAAAGAAAGTCTTGTATGACTAACCTGAGAGAATTGTATTATTATCGATTGAACAAAAATGAAGTATTTTTTCCAGACCAAAATAAATTGTCAACAGAATATATTTTACTATTCATCAAAAACATGCAAGAAATTATTAAGTCTGTTGAATGACAGTTTTTAACTCAATAAAGAATTAATTGCTTTTTATTTAGTTTAAAATTTACCTTAAAAATTATGCTTAACTTACAACAGTATTTATTTCTGCTTCATTGCTATTAACTTGCAATAAATGTTTATACAGATTTATTGAACTGGCTAGCACATCTCAAAAACCTAAAGAGTCACGTCTTCTTAGCACTGAAACCAAGAGCTTTAGCACAAAAGTTATAGGGTGTCGGAGAAGCTATAGTCATGAAGTTTCACCAACATGGCTGTTAGTGGCCTGTACAACATGGGGCCTGTACAAGGAGGACACCAATAGACATGCTAATGAGGAAGGTAACAAGCTCCTGAGACCTTAGCTCCAGATAGACAAAGAGACAACTAAGGAATGCTGAGAGTGGGAGAAACAGAGAAGAACACACCAATTGGTTATCCAGTACTAAATGGTCAGCCCTGAAAAGGTATACATGTAAGTAATATTCTACACTTTGAGAAGGTTGTATTTATATATTTAGGATACACATTCACAAGCATGAGCACATACATGTGCATATGTGTACATATATCATATACAATCACACACACACATATCAATGGGGGTACATGGGAGAGGTTGGAGGGATGGAGGGGAAAGGAGAAAATGATGTAATTATATTATAATCTCAAAAACCAGATAAACTTAAAATAAAAAATTTTTAAAAAGGTATAAAAGCTTGCCTCTGCTCCATTCTACCACAAATAATGACACTTTAGTTATTTGTTCTACTGATCTTAGTGGGTACTATAGTCTTTGAAACAGACTCCTATTTTAATAAACATACCAGGGTTAGCGCATTAACTGGGTTAATGCATCTGTGATCAGAAAAAAGGGTCATTTATTTGAAACAATGTAAATACTCAAATAAATGATCTGCTGAAAGTCACTATGAAGGATAAATTTGAATATGAATCTATATTCCTTTGTCATGACCCAACATGCAGTTCCTTTCCAATTTCTTTTTATCACGAAACATCAGTATCTAAGTGTGTAACCAGACACAGAAACCCTGAATATTCTACTGTTGCTGGTTATGCAATCTCTTGATTCTCTAAACCTATCCAGGCTTGGAACGGTAATGATAATAGTGATTATTAAATGAGATTACGTATTTAAAGTGGTTGAGGACTGGGGAGATGCTCAGTCTATAAAGTTTTTGCCTTTTAAGCATGCGTTTCTGAGTTCGAGTTCCAGTACACATGTAAACAGTATGGTTGAGAGTGCACTTAAGCCATAGAACACATACAAACAGTATGGTTGATTGAGAATGCACTTGTAATTCCAATGTGTGTGTGTGTGTGTGTGTGTGTGTGTGTGTGTGTGTGTGTGTGTGTGTGTGTGTGTGTATACATGCATGTGGAAGCCAGAGCAGAATGTCAGTTATCATTCACTCATCAGACATAGTCTACCTTTTCTAAGCAAGTTGGAGGCTGAGATATGAAGGGAGTGTAAGTTCAAAGCCAACCTGATTACTGTCTTAAGCAACATGTACCCTACCCCCTCTCCTCAGGTACATACACAGAAAATCTAAGAATTATGCCATTAAAATATGAAACAAACAAAAAAACAAACAAAAGGTCAAAATAAATGAACAAAAAGCCCAAGCAAACTAACGACAGTTCCAAAAAAAAGTGTGTTGTTGAACTGAAGAATGAATGTTTCTGTTGAATTTCTGTTTTGAGTTACCTTCTCTGAATTGTGCTCTTATATCCTCCTAGAAATGTTTCCAGGTTCTGGGTAAACCTGAGTTCAGCTTTTTTTCTCACAAAGTCAGTACCGTCACCTTGCAGGATCACCTTTTATACCTTCCTACTTCAGCAGAGCAAAAGCATCCAAATGAATCTTCTCTCTATGGACTTACTTGTGCATATTTATCTGTTTTTAATCGAGCCTTCCTAGATGATGGAAACAGATTTCCTTTTATATTTAAGGTTTTCCAAATGTTTTAAACAAACTTAAACTAAGTCTGTGAACTTTACCAAATACATGTGATATGCTCAGTACACACCGAAAAGCAATTCTCTTTAATGTAGGTATTTACAAAGAAAATGTAAATGTGTATCCGAGAAATGAAAGGGCATTGGCGTAGCTTATCATGAAGCAAATTATAGCAGGGTTGTTTCTTGTTTTGTAAGAGAAAACATATAAAATAAATATTCTTTTAGAATTTACTAGACTTGTTCATATGATCTTTAATATTTATCTTAGTACATTTTTGACAGTTTCGTATATAGAGAAAATGTGATGCTTAGGCACAGCTTACCATTATCACTACAGCAATCCTCTCAGATACATTTATTTTCTCCCTAACATATGGGCAGATGCTTCATGTACTATACTCCATTTGCCATATTAATATATTACACTACAACACAGGTATGCTTAACGACTACCTTAATTCAATCTCATTAAAAAATGAAGATCATTATGGTAAGTGATTGTCTCTAGTGATGAGGTGACAATTATTTATTCTTTCAGAATGTACTGAATGTTATGCAATGACTAGACACTATGAGCTTTCCACCAGGGTTCTCAGAAATTCTTGGATCCACAGGGAGGGTGTCAGTTAGAACATACTTCCTTTTCTGAAATACTATGCACAGCATCACAAATGTTTGGAACTCTGGAACCTCAGTGGGGCCTGGATCCCTTTCAGTGACCTTCTTTATTGGTTTTGCTGAAAGGAACCTGAGGTCCTTGGAAACAGAGACACTGAGGGAGAACTAATCTCCACAAAATTTATATAGGCAACAAATTTGAGCAGTCCTCTAGAGATTACTATTGGCAGTATTTGACTGTGCAATTGGTGGCCTTAAATGCTATTTCTTTCCATATGATGAAGAAAAAAGGGGAAAATACATGTATAGGAGGAATTTGCCAGGAGGGGTTTATTAACAGCCAATTAGAAAATACTGATGTCAAACTGTTCTTTAGTAAAGAGGAAATGTTGTAAATCAGAGATTTCTATGAGAACTTTTGTGCTGAGAAGCTGATCCTATTCTCCTGAGTGTGCATTAATTCTGTGCTTATGCTCCAGCTCTATTTGCACAGATTTAGCATTTTCTGCTTTGAACCTCAGATATTTGAAGTTGGACACCAGAAGCCTGAGTCCCCAAAAGCTCACCAAGCTGTACTTTACCCTTTACTTAACTATTTGAAGCTCACTGAGCAGTTGTTTTCTGATTTGATTTTCTAGTTTATATCCCCAGTATTCTACGGGACTACAAGTCAGAAGTAATTCTTTACTGTGTATCTTTCAACTTACCAGTCGCCTTCCCCAAGGGCAACATTCTGACCCCATCTTCGGGAGCACTGGAACCAAACATACATCTTTATATAAAATAACTAGTCTTGTGGCATATACCATTTTGAAGTGAAAAAGGAGTGCAGCCTTCTGGCCTTAGTGAGTGGAGCCTGGGGACTTCACTTAAACTGAAGACATTTCAGAGAGCCATCCTGCTGCCTCTCACTCGCTGATGTATTGCTACCTCAGAGAGAACTGTTAACCTGAGTTCACTCCTCCACGTTGAGACTTCCTAGATTTCACTTGCAGAAAGGGCTTTGGCATACTTCTTACGCACTGCCTGGCCTTTTCTACATTGCCCTTGGGTTATTTGCATGAAATAGTCAACAGTGGACCTTCAGAGTACTTCTTGCAAGGTTAAATTCAAAGTCTTACTATTTGTTATGGGATGTTGGCCAAGGATCTTGCTTAGTCTCCTGTTCACCCTCTGCAAAATAGGGTTCATTACAAAGGTAATATAATGCTAATCTCTCTTTTGCAGATCTAGAAATGCATCTATAGGACAGACAGGCTCATCTGAAAAGCAAAGATGGGAGATCAGTCCCACAAGGTGCAAGGGCCAGGCACAGCTGTAAAATTCTTTGGTGTGTTATAGTCCAGGTAGACATATGTGATTCCTGACAATACTACTGGCTAAATGTTATAATAGCCTGTCCTGTAAATGTAAAAGGCATTGGGATATTGGCAAATTTTCACACTCCATCTTGCCCAAGCAGCCCATCTTCTGTTTAACTTGATAGATAAAACTGTTATATGGGATTGAGACAGAAAGGCTCAAGAAGCTTTTGAGCAGGCTAAGATCCTTGTAGGGCAGGCTAAACAACTATTTGTCCCAATACCACAGTGTCCTTTTCTGTTAAAAGTCACCAGGAGTGCAGGAGGCTATCGCTGGGGGCTATGGCAAGAGCAATCGGTTCTAATAGGGTTTTGGTCTCAGTCATGGAAAGGAGCAGAAGCTCTGTGCACAGCACTAGAATAGAAACTGGGATCAGAATATAAAGCATTGCAACAGGTAGAGCTGTTTCCTCAGCTGTTTCTCCCTCAGGGACTGTAAAAACAGCTTACCCAGCTTATCCAAAAAGGGCCTAGATTGAAGACCTTCTGCCCAAACCCCTTTCCAGTTTAGCACAGAATCAAACTCTACAAAGGTGTCATGCATACTTACAGCCATGATGTGTGCTGTCTACAAGCCCCATCACTAATGCCATCTAGGCTGTCTTAGAATCGGAGTCCTTTAAAGCTCCTGAGCATCCCCTAGTTATTGAACCAACAGCTAAGGCAGATAAAGTGCTGGAAGGATATCATCCATCCCTGTAGATGCCTGGTACAGAGATGGTACTAGTAGTAGGCACACCAAACAAAAATGTAGGCTGTACAAATACAAAGGGTCACAGATGTCATGTGCCTGGAAAAAGTAGCCAACGCACTGAGTTAGGAGCAGTGTGGATTGCAATAACTCATTAGATTTGGCCTGTGACAATCTATATTGACAGTTAGGCTCTGTTTAGAATCCTCAGTTCATAGACGGCCCAGTGGGAAAAAGAGGATTGGCAGATGCTGAGTTGGCCCCTGTGGGGACAAATATGAAAAGAAATATATAATAGAGTTTCAACTTTAATCAGAACTCCTATTAATTTTCCATGTGGCAGACCACAGCCCATTAGGCCTCCCTGGAAATCAGGAAGCAGACGTTCTTTTCAAAGTATGGGCCATTTCCTCTCAGCTACCCTTGGAAGTTGCCCACTAGGTCCATATAAAGTCTTGTCATAGAAGAACCAATATAGGTTGGGAAATATCTAAGGCTGTTGGCATTGATGTTAAATATTGTGATACTTTGCATGCTGCCAAAACATGTGAGGACTATTCCCCATTAGGACATCAACAAATGGAAACCCTGATTGGACACATACATAGATCAACCTATACCATGAAAAATTATCAGATAGACTTAATAGGGCCTATGCTCACCAATAAGAGATACAAATATGGCTGATACAAATTCCCCTGCGTGGACACTGCCACAGGCCTCTTATAAGCATTTCTGTGCAAGAGAGCAACATGGGATGTCAGCATTAACAGTTTCACCCAACTCAGTGTGACACATGAGTGTCCACAAAGAATCATTAGTGACAGAGGTAGGATGTTCACTAACATTGAGATACAGAATGGGGTGAAGATACCAAGGTATGATGGTACGTCCACCTATCTTACAATTCTACTGGATGTGGGTTAATTGAAAGGAAAAACAGGGTGTTAAAAAATAACATCTAAAGAGTCTAAATACAAAAGGTACCTTGTATGCATGGGAAAGGAAACCCTCAGAAGTCATAAGACTAGTGAATGAAAATCCCAGTGTCCAGGCTGAGCTAACTCTCTTATGAAGTTTTTGGCTAGAGAAGCCACAGGTCATAAAGACTACTGCTAATGCTGTTGGTTGTATGCCAGATTTAGAAAGAAAGAACCTTTTGCTGAAGATATACCAAGTGAACACTTTGACTGCAGGGCATGAGAAATAAAGCTGGAATTGAACTGGAAACTCCCATCTTGCTAACTGGCTGTCACAGTGCCAGGGGGTGGGGGGCAGGCAGGCTGCTGGTGGAGCAACTGTCCTCAACCTTCCAGCTTGACTATGGGCACTGTGTGCTAAAATATTGACGTGCCAGGCAGGATGTGCCTGCTTATTGCTCAGCTGTCATGGATAAGACCAACAGTCTTCAGATTGTATTTAAGGCCCACTCCACTAGAGGGAGCTCACAACTTGTATGGTAAACTGGAACAAAAATATGGCTGGGGAGATCATAGGGCCAAACAGGAAAGAAACATCTATGGTTTTACTAGATGGATGTCAAACTGCCCTTTAAACATTTGTGTTTATTCCTGTGGATCAACACTGATACCAGTGTCAACTCAAACAATGGTGAAACTCTTAAGAACAAGTGATTGCTAGGGGAATGCAGTGGCATAATTTTTAGCCACAGATGGACATCTTTAGTCATCCTTTCTAATGTTCAGAGATCGTTGCACAAGAGGGGACTGAAAGAGTGTAAGGGAAAGGAAGGAGTGCTGTGTAATAATCCTCAGAGATAGAAACATTCCATTCTGCAGGCAAGCTCTTTAACACAAAAAGCAAAGAAGTCAGGATACATTCTATAGTCCCTGAAACTGACAGGACTCACCACCCCCACCCCAGTAAACAATACAGAATGCAGAGGGTCACTCTCAAAGAAGCCGAGCTGCATAGAATACTCTCATAGGAGCCAAGCTGTAAAGATGTTTCTAGAGCAGATTTCTGGAAGAAACAGAAACTGTCTGGAAGAAGTTTAAACCAACTGATTCACTTGGAAAGGACACCCCAATCTTTTGAGCTGCCTGTAGGCCTTGGTGTGCTTCAGATTTCTAACTTTTGTGAGCTGCATCCATGTTGGGGTGGGCTTGGTGATGCAGCTGTCTTTGAGTCATGTCTTCTCTTGTAAGTAACCCTTACTCCACATTCCTGTAAGTAGCCCTAATCAAACTCATTGGTTCACAAGGTTGGACTTTGGTGGTATTAGTATTTTAGTCTGTGTTGGGGACTGAGTAGACATGTGTTATGTCTCCCTAGGAAAAGTCTTGTCACAAATATTCTAAGTGAATGTTTAGGGAGGAATCATTCATGAGCCAATTTATGCCACATAAATATAGGGACCTATTGTTTAAAATTGCATGTATTTTAGATAGGAACACACAGTAGAAATGAGGTCACATAACGTATTCTGGCAGTTAGAATGAGGAACCACCACACATGATACTGCCCTTACATTCCAACCTGTTCTTTTTTCAAACCCCATAAAAGAAAGAACCAAAGAGTCATTAGACTCCTTGAGCACCCTCACTCATGTGGCCGACGATGGTCAATCTTGACAGTGCCTTTCCAGTCCATCTGACTCTTTCGCTTTGAATAAACTGTGCTAGCAAAAAAATCCATATAACACCTTATACCAATCTTTCAAGAGGCTAAGAACCTGGAAAAACCTGGCCCAGACCCACAGACCACAGTTAACATTTTGACAAACTAAAGAGGGCTGAGACCTACTCTCCTAAGGCATTGGAAACAGTAGTAAGTAGAGAACAACGCATTTCACTAGCATGCTAAACTCTTGCTTCTCAATGTCTGGAGATGACACGGCTCTCACTGGTTTTTCTGAAGTTGGCAGATCTCAGCTGCAGCTTACAGGGACAGCTTCACATTTATTTTTTTTTGTTTTGTTTTGTTTTAGAGAACAGCACTTACGTTGATAATTAACATATGCATGAACAATTTCCATGAAGCTTCTATGGATTACTTCAGAGCAACATATCAAAGCAAAATAAAAGATAAATATAAAAGAAATCCTTCCATGACCCCGAGCTGCTAATGTAATATAATCTTCACCTCTAGTCAACATCCTCTGAGCTCTGTTCCAAACATAAGGAGTGACTTTCAGAATGTGATTGGGAAAATGTGTCTCACTTTGGGAGAAAGAAATAAACACGCATGTAGGTGACAGCAAGTGAGAGAAAGAACATCCCTGGGGTTGCAGAAATTGGAAAACTCATATGCTTGCATTTAGTTATGGATGGATCAGGGATTCCCAACCTGAAATAACTATCTGATGGACAAAATGAAGGAGTTTGAATTCACTGTATTATTTTCTCCAAGTCAATGAACTATATATGTGATATATAAAATGAAGTCCTGATAAATGCTCACACATGCTGAAAAGGATTCACAGCCTCTGCTATACAACACATACCTAGGATCGTCAACTGAAAAGTCAAGGGATTTGGGCTCATGTTTTAATAGATTTGAGCACATGGTCACTAGATTTTATTGTTTGTAAACCTGTACCGAAGGAGTACATCATGGTGGGAATGGGTGGCAGGAAAGTGCTTATCACATGACAAGCCCAATGCAAAGAGAGGAATAGGGATAGGCAGGGACTCAGGAGCCCCAAATATACTTCCAGGGTATGTTCTCAACTGACCCAACTTCCTTTCAGGCAGTTCTGCCTCTTAAATATTCCACCAGTTCCCAGTAGTGCTCCAGTCAAACAAGAAAGATGCTAAAACAGGTATCTTTTGAGGGACAGGTATCCATGTTATAACAGTGACATCAATTAGTCACATCTATCACAGTTAAGTGATTTGCTCTCTAAATCATTACCTATAAAAATATGAGAGGCTAATACAGCTGTCCTGCCTGCATTTCATTTTCATTCTCTTCTTAACAGTTTGGTATTTTAAAATTTATTTTATTTCTATTTCCTTTGTTTATGAATACATTTATTTTGTTTAAATCTACTCTTCCACTTTCAACTCTTCTCCAGTCCTCTCCTCAAACCCAAGCCTTGCCAAATTTAACTTTCTATTTAATGACTTGCCTCTCTTTGAGATTTTGGAAGAATCAGTCAAGCATGGTGACTTGTACCTCTATATCCCAGCACTTGCGAGGCCAAGACAGGAAGCCTACTGCCCACTCAAGGCCATCTAGACTACCAAGCATTGGACTCTGACTCAGTAAACAAAAAACAAAAATAAAACAAAATTAGAAAACATTGATTAACACTTTGATAAAAATGTATCCAAAAGAGATTTTTCCTTATAATATTTAATTAATAAGTGGTAACAATTTACCCTTAAACCAGTGTTTTATAGAAAAAAATCTTTTTAAAAAATCATTAATGAAAACCTGAAACAGCACTTTAGCTTGCTTTTGCTTTTTATATTTCAAACTATAAGTTGTTTAAGTAAAATAATGCAGCATTAAATTTCTATGGGTCTAAATGATCCATGGTTAATTGAAACTTTTCAATTTGCAAATGCTTCGGTTGAGGCCACTGCACAATTTTCTGTGCCTGGGGTTCACATGGGAGAATCACTTCAGGAGACCCTCGGTGCAACACCGGAAGCTACTATGTTAAATAAATGCTTTTACATGGTTATACAACTAATTAAGTGAGCATCACTTAGATTTTAATGTTGTTTCCTCAGCAGGACCCACTAAGCAGGGAAACACAAATGATGTTGGAGCTTTGCGATGGGCCAGCAGTGTGCATCGGGGGAAGACGAACAGCCTCAGCAGGCATTTACTGTTGTAAGCTTTATTTCCACAGTGCAGTTATTAAGCATTTCATTTGCTCATTAGGTACATAATATATGACTGCCAGGTGCGGCCTCCTGCTAGCATCTCCTTGCACAAGATACTCCCAACTACAGTACTTTCTATGTTGAGAAACACCAGACTAGGCTGCAGCAGGAAGGAATGCATTATGTAGACTCACCTGGGGCAGATCAGAGGCTGAGGTGCATCCTGGGTCTGATCTTCAATTTAAACTTTCATGTTCTTGCCTGCCTTCTCCTATAGCCAACTCTAGTTTTCATTCCTTTATTTTTATGAATGAAACTGAAAAACAATTGACTCACCTTTGTCTCTCACCTATTCTACAGTAGCAACTGAAATGGCCTCTCATGGTCTAGTTTTGATATGATATTCGGATATGTACTTATTTTTAAGGAATCAGTCTGCTCATGTCATCTGGGGATGATGAAAGGTTTGTAAAGTCACCTGCACTTCTCATAGGGGAATAGTTTTGGTGCTATGGGAGAAATTAAACTATGTATGGGAAACTCTATATTCTCATTCTTTATATTTTATGTTCACAGAATATTAAAAATAAAGTGAGTTAGCTCTATTTACTTGTATACAACAGTCACGAGAGTTCCTTATACGTGGCCTAGTTTCAAACATGCATGTTTTTGCATTGATCTTAAGGCATTCTAATTCACAACATACAGGAGCAGATTTCATTTTAAGAGCAGTGAACATTGATGTGACACTTTAGTAAGAACAGGCTTGTTCTTCTATATTCCCATTTCTCTTCAGTGAGGTGAAAAGTAGAATGTCTGCCTGCTGGGGACATGCTGACAAAGAGTCTTGCCTCTCTACCCATATATACTCTCCTAAGTAAAAGTGGCCACACTGAGTCACAGATTCGATGGCTATCCCATGTTAAGACTGACATAATAAACAGCACTGCTCAAGTTCTTAAATCTGCATTTGATTGACATAGAAAACTCCAACTGCACAGACTGCATTTAGTAAGCAACTAGGAAAGGCCTGACTCCAGTAAAGCAAGCCAATGGTCACATGGTTAAGGAGAGGAAAGAGGCTTCCTAATTGTTCCTATCTAGTTGCTTGAGAGGGCCATAGCCTGAAGGGATCTGGATTTCCATTTGGTCACCAGTACCTTATCTCTACTGTGTCTATGTGCTAGAACCCTAGGTGCTGCCATCTTTTCTTAGAGGTGCACAAACTATGATACCCCATGCTTCCTTGAAATAGACTTCCAAAGCACATGTTATTGTGTTGTCTTGGAGACAAGAAAACCAAAGTTCAAAGAAGATAAGGGAATGCTTAAGTCCTCTCAGCTAGCGTCAAAGTTCATGGATTTATACTATTAAGATGTATGTTCTTTCATTGATAAAAATAATCTAAAATATCACAAAGAATATGTAACTGAGATTCAGAGTGAACAAACCAGGCAATCTTTGGTCTGTGAAGGAGAGGATAAGAATGCGGCAGCAGAAAAGACATCAGCATGATGTTAGCAATTCACAGGGGCACAGCCAGAAGAAAGAACAGCAATAAATACTAAGGATTTATGTTCCCCTCTGTCTTCTGTCTCTGGGAATGCGATCCAAGACCCAGCACATGATAGAATGGTGCTCTACCACTGAAGTCCTGCAAACTCCCCCTTTTCTTTCTTTATTCCTGCTAAATTTGTTCCCTTCTAATAGAGGAAACAATATATATGTAACATCACAACATCAGAGAAATGAAAAATTCTAAAGGCTAAGTAAAATACAGTATTTGTGAGCTTGTCTTAGTTTGAAAAAAAGCACATGAAAAAATGTCTCCACATACTTTCCTTTTATTTCATCATTTCTTCCCTTTCATGAACTTCTCCTCATTCCTAACACCCTTTCTGTGGAATAAATCCTCCTGTACACTGTGAGTATGTATTAGGTTCGTTGGTTAATAAAAAGTTGACAGCCCAGTAGCCAGGCAGGACAGTCAGACCCAGGGAACTCTTGGAGGAAGAAGGGCAGAGTCAGGGGAGTCATCCTCCAGAAGGAGAAGGAGAAAGAGATGAACATGTTATGCTAATAAACATACCACCAAGTGGCAGAGCATAAGTAAGGAATATAGGTTAACTTAAAATCTAAGAGCTAGTTAGTAATATGCCTGAGCTATTGGCCGAGCATTTATAAGTACTAGCCTCTGAGTAGTTACTTGGGAACTGGCAGGCAGGAGAGAAATGTCTGACTACACACCCACATGATTTCCCACTGCCTTTCTACACACTAAAAATTCAAAAACCAAGAGCCTTATATCCTTCCTCATTACAGAAAAATGACCCAATAATGCGACCAATGACAAATCAACCATGGCTTTCTAACTGCCTTGATTTGTTTGAATTTTAATGATAATTGATAGAAAGGTAATATTAGCAACTGAAAGGTGTTCTGTTGCCATTTCATCTGCCTATTTAAGGGATGCTATGCTTCCTAAAGCAGCTCTCAAGTACAGTGGTAATGTTTTATTTTCTAGCTCCCTTTCCCTCTGGCTGAACAGCAAACTCATAATCTAGTAAGTGATTTAATTATTCTCCTGAGGTTACAGTAAGCATCTAATAAAACATCTAGTAGTCTTAATGAAAACATACACTTTCATGGTTAGTCTGTGGTTTAACTTCCCACCTTTGCATATTGGAATCTAAGTACCAAATTTATTAGGCAAATCAGGGGCCATTTAATAGTAACTGAAAAACAACAACAACAACAAAATAAAACAAAGAAAACAAAAAACAGGGGTTTCCAAAAAAGCAGAGGAAAGAAAGTGGCCAATCTAACTGGAAACATCAGTGTAAGTATGGTCCCAGGTGACTTTGAAGTGTAGGGATCCTATATATGAAAAGTGTTTATTTTTCATTTTGTAATGGATAAGAGAAAAGTTTATGAGAATTTTAAAGATTTTTTAGGAGCTAGGCTCATTAAACAGCCCTTGCATTAAGTTTACACTGGGAAATAATGACTAAGCAGAGGTGGGGAGGAAGTCCTCAAGGACAGATCACGGCGTAATGCTGCTGTGTACTTGGGATTTGCCAAGTACCTAACTCACTGAGAGCAGGGTCGACCCTGGGCTTTGATGGAAGACTTCCCAGCAAGAAAATGGAGGTGGACAAAGGCAAAAAGAAACTGAAGAGGCTGCAGAATGTTCATACCAGCAATTACCCTTGCTTCTTCATTGAGAGGTTTCATAGAATACATCTCAAAGAAATCAGCAAAGATCTTGAAAAACGGATTTACCTGAGCAGTTCTATGATATTTTTCTGAGGTTCCCAGTTCAAAGTCACAAATATCAGCCAATTAAAACAGCAATAGAAACTCACAATCTTACAGTGGAGTTTTTAAGGGCACATGATCAGTAGTCGGGTATAAAGATGATCATTTCACAGTTTGCCCATTACTTTCTTCAAGAGGTCTGCTTTGACTTCCTGGGAGTTTATTGTTTTCAACAATGTCACCTCAAGATTTACCTCAGTTAGTTTAAGAAATATTCTGAATCATTTGGCATGATAGGGACATTTCTTTCTTCTGCTCAATTAAATTCTTTAATTTTTTTTCTTTCTAATTCTGTTTATCCTATTTGCAACGAGAAGCAAAAATTTTACTTAATAATTTATAGCTTCTGTTAGGAAAATTGTCAATTTTATTTTTAATGAAACATCTTTCTTTAATAATCAAATTTTTGTCCGTATTCTAGTGAAACTTCAGAGATACCATATTCCCAATTCATAAATAACACTGTAATGGTATCAATATTATTTAATAAAGTATTTTAAAATCCAGAACCACATAGACATCCATAATTCAGCTTCCTACAATTTTATTAATTAGATACTGGATAAAAATGTAGTTGCAGTACTAACATCCATAATAGCACACACTAGATTATGCTTCTGGTAAATATTTCATATGCAGTTTAAGATAATAAATTTTACCTTTTAATATTCACATTATTTTGTGTACACTGAAACTACTTTCCTTTCTAAAGGAAAACAGATGACCATAAGGCCTAGGTTTTGTTGTAAACTCTAGACTTACAAGATCTTGATTCCTTAACATTGTAAAAGAATTGATTTTAATTTGTTCTGTTATTTAATGGAAGTCACATGTGCACACATATACAAACAGACACTTATTAATGGGAATGTATCACAACTATGTTTAGAATGTCACTCCAATATCACACTGTGGTATTACCACCTTAACTCAATTGCATCTAATTTTTATATGTACATTTCTTTGATTGACTGAAGCACAGCATACATATTATTTTCAGAGGAGACTAAAATTCTCATTGAATCTCTATTCCTCAATAATGTTTAGTTATATATTTTAAAAATATTTTCAGTATCAAAGTCAAAAATTACCATCTTTTGAACCCCAATAATCATTGTAAAAATAGCTGGTATAAGCTTTGCTTTTATCAACATTGAATAACTATTCCCTTAGGGATGGATGGTCTACACTTGCATGTTACAACTCTCTCAGCCACTTGGCTTTTGCCCTTCCTAGACTATTGGAGTGTATGTGTATATATGAGTATACACACACACACACACACACACACACATATACATATACATATGTCAGAAATATCCTTATAAATGTAAAGTCTAGTAAGTACCATCCCTGTAAATTTCTTCATAGAATGTGATTGCATGATCTTTCCTTAGTTCTCTGAATCACAGTATTTTTGAAATCAGATTACTTCTTACAACAATATATCTTTAGTTTAATTTCTTTTATTTTTTGAGGTTATAATATAATCACATTCTTTCCATTTTCTTTTTCTTCCCTCCAAACTTTCATGTATACCCCTTCTTGTTCTATTTAAAATTTATGGATTTTTTCATTAATAGTTATTATAGGAACATACATGTTTATATACATATATATTCCTAAATGTACTGCTTGGTCTGTATAATGTTACTTATATGTGTGTTTTCAGGGCTGACCATTTGAATTGGGCAACCAGTTGGTGTTATATTCCCTGAAGAAGACTATTTCTTCCATTCTCAGCATCCCTTAGTTGCCTGTAGTTCTTTGTGTAGGGTTGAAACATCATGGATTTCCCCTGGTTCACATCTATTGTTGTCCTTGTTCAGTTCGTGCTTAGGCAATAATGTTTTTGAAACTTTATGGGTATAGCTTCTAAAATTACTAGGAAACACAGTCTTACATAAAACTCTCTGATCCTCCAGCTATTACAATATTTCTACCCCATCTTCTACCATGTTCCCCAAGTTTTAGGCTCGGGAGTTGTTTTGTAGATTTGTCCATTGGGACTGGGATCCACAGCTCTACATTTTGATTGGTTGTGTTTTTTTATAATGGTCTCTGTCTATTGAGTTTTGTGAAGTTGTTAAGGATTTTACTTCCCTCCTAAAACTGATGAATTAAATCAATTACAGGGGCAATAGTATCATATATGCTTGCAAAACTGTTCAAGGGTGAAGTGAGTTTGCAACTTTAAACGCTAAGAAGTAGTGAACCTTACATGTTATAAAATGTCTAGGGGTGGGAGATGTCTCAGCTGTTAAGACACTTGCCATGCAAAGAAGAGGACTGAAATTCATATGTCCAGAATCTAGATCTGTGTTGGATGACACTTGCCATACAAAGAAGAGGACTGAAATTCATATGTCCAGAATCTAGATCTGTGTTGGATGACACTTGCCATACAAAGAAGAGGACTGAAATTCACATGTCCAGAATCTAGATCTGTGTTGGATGGACAAAGGGACTTGTCTATAATTCCAGGTGGAGCCCGTGATCCCAAGCAAGCTGGCTAGAGAGACTAGCCATATTGGTGAGCTCTGATTTCCACCTAGCGACCCTACCTCAAAATCAAAAGGTAAGAAATGCTTGGGGAATATTTGTGACTACAACCTTGGGCCTCCACAGGCACACTTACACATATGTACATATAATCACACCTGCATATGTATCCACACATATTTGAATGGGTACATACAATGCATACTAACCTCATATGCTTATATATGAAAAGAAAAAAGATACTTTAATGGCTAGTATCAAAGTTATAAGGATATCGGTGTTATGAGCATTTCATATATTTTTAAATTTGTTTAATGTTTCATTAGCATATATTAATTATACATAGTGAAGCATTATGACATTTTCATACATGTATGTAAATGCACTTTGTTTTCATCTCCAGTCAATTACCTTCCTAACTAGCTTCTTTTCTGTGTGTGTATGTGTGTGACCCAATTATCAGAACATGCTTCCTCCTCCCCTAGTAATCATTAACTTCCAAGAACTCCTCAGATTTGGGTAGAGCCCATGAAGTCCCTTCCCAATTAATGAGAAGATAAGGGCAGGCCTGATATTGTTCAGATCCTATTTAGGTAATTACAATTGGTGAGAATTCAAGAGTGCAATGGCCATGTTAGTCTCAGAAGAGCACGTTCTACAATACTCCATCTTATCCTCTAGCTTTTACATTCTTTCTGCATCTTCTTCGGTGCTATACCTTGAGGCCTGAAGGGAATGACATAGATATCTCATTAATAATAGTCATTGGTTCCCACAACTTCGAGCATTTACAAGTCTTTGCAGTTACCTATGGCCACTACAAAACAAAATTTCATCTGTTCACAGCTGATAATAACGCTAACCTCCATAGTAATTTGGAAGGTAATTTGGTAGACACATCATAACTATTTAACAAAACAACTGTAGTAGGATCTGTAGCTAGAGTTTTCCTGCCTGGCCCACAGTCAGGACAAATCTCTCTCACCTGCCAGTCCCACAGCCGCTCAGACCCAACCAAGTAAACACAGAGACTTATATTGCTTACAAACTGTATGGCCGTGGCAGGCTTCTTGCTAACTGTCCTTATATCTTAAATTAATCCATTTCTATAAATCTATACCATGCCACATGGCTCGTGGATTACCGGCATCTTTACATGCTGCTGGTCCTGGCGGTGGCTGGCAGTGTCTCCTTCCACCTTCCTGTTCTTTTCTCCTCTCTGTTAGTCCTGCCTATACTTCCTGCCTAGCCACTGGGCAATCAGTGTTTTGTTTATTGACCAATCAGAGTAATTTGACATACAGACCATCCTACAGCAAGGATCCACAGAGGCTAGGTTTCCTAGCACCTGTGATTTCCCCAGCCATGGAAAAATCAATGACCAAATTTACAGTAACAAATATGAATCTCTGGTTTAGGAATGAGCATCCAATCCAATTATAATGTTACTGGTTATCACAATACTTTTACTGGCCACTATTGCAACAGTGTACATCTTGCCTGTCAGATCAATCATGAATGTTCATGGGCCACAGGTGACCGCTGACTACTTGTCCCCTCCAGCAGCTTGGATAACACTTTCTGATACTATGAGGGCTGGCCATTAAAAAAGATGCTTCTAGCTTAGTTCCTGATAAATGCTGCATAACTTCTGGTCAGAGCATGTAGTACTTTTGGCGACCGAGTCCTAGCATCTAGTAAACAGCAATGGCAATGTTCTGAATTGTTTTGAGAGCCTCCGATGCTTTCCAGAGAAAAGCTCATAGGGAGGTAATTCACCCAAGACGCTGGTATTTTCCTGTAATCAAGTATGGCTTCAGGGAATAGCTTTATCTACTTGCATTAAAACTCCTTTTTAAATGTTTAATTTTGAATTAGCTTACCATTTATCAGATTCCCCTGCGACTCTTCATACAACTTTAGTTTGGGTAGATATTTTTATAATTAAATTTGTAAGAAATCTCCAAATGACAGTATCTTTGCTTGAAGGAACTACTATATTTATAACAGTTGTTTTCTTGAAATGCTTCTCTATCTTGGTTTCTGGAAAATTATAGTTTTATCTCTAGGACTTCTTTTTGTTCTACCACAAAAATGGAGATTTGTATAAATCTGTTTTGAAACTTTGCTTTTTCCTTCAGGTTCTTTTCCCGGGAGTTGGCATCTTATTTAGTTACCTTATGCTGAAATGCTCACTTTCTGAAGATGATTCTCTGTGTTACCACTTCAGCCATGACTGCCCCATGAGTGCTACATCTCTCCCTATACACAGACCATTTCCTTCTGGATGCTCATATAACCTCTTCATCCTCAAATTTCTTCCTTCTCACAAGGCAACCTTTCCCAGTACTTCTTTCTTTCTATTTGTTTAAAAGATCCCTGGAGACACATGGTAAAACAACTGTCACTTGGGACTCACCGTCCTCATTCCTCCCATCTAATTATTCACTTACTCAACTGCTTCTGCTTCTGAAAGGCAACTCTTGCAAATGTCTCTTATTCCCTCTCTCTCTGCCCTTCAAATGCATGGCACGTTTTCTATATCATTCTTGGTTTACTATTTGACCTTTCTTAATAACAGCTCAGTTGTTATATATCACACTCTGCATTTTCCAGCATATAAACTTACTATTACCCTGGGACTCACATTCTGAAGTCAGATAATTTTACCTATAAACTTCAAAATGCCATTGCTGGACCTTCCTGATACAGTTTTGTGACTCTACAGCATTCTAAGGCTAGGGATTCACACTGACATCATGCAGAATGAGATTAGGTTCCACCACTGCTGTTTAGTGACTGTGACCTCAGAGGTGACAGTTTATGCTCTCAGAGCTCTAGGTTCCCATCAGGCAGAATGACGTGGCTTACTTTACAGTTGCTGTGCAATATAAAGGCGTGGATGGCAAGTGTCTAGGGGCAAGCTTCTTGGTGTGTATAGCTAATAGAGAATTAATTATGAATAAGCATGCATAGCTTACAAAATTATTTCTATTTTGTCCTGAGCTACCAGAAATGTAATTTACTCAGACGGGATTCTCTAAAAAGTCTGGCTGATTGGGATTTCATTCTTTCTTGTTTGGATTGCAAGTAATTGTCAAAGAAAAATTTCAACCCATCATTTTAGTAGCAGCCAAAGAGAAGACCTATTAAAGTCTCCATGTAGGGAGTTACTAATGAGGCAGTATGTCTCTATATGATGCTTAGTAAACTCTTCACTATTCAGCATATCTTCCCACTTGGAATTCTTAAATATTTCTTTATACAGAATAGAAGCCAATTCTGTGTTTGGAAATGAGCTCATCTATCTTTAGATTTGTTTTTACATCTACATAGATACTTATTTTAACATTCAAATAAGAAAACACAATCTGTACATATTGGAAAATAAAACCTCAAATAAAAGTTTTGAAAAGTAAAGCCCAATGAATATGTGACCAATTTGTCATCAAACAAAAACTGAGCAAAATTTAAAGAAGTTTGGTTGTTGTCTTTGAACTAAGAAGGCAGAAGCTAGACTATTGTGGATTATCAGATATATTACAAAGAAAACAGAATATTTGGGGAACTATATATACACATTTATACATTTACACATATGTAATAAATCTTGAATATAGATTTGTGACATGTGAATTTGCTACCTACTATTCCTTGAACTTCAATTTCTATATATTATAACATAATGATGCAGAAAAAAGACTTTTGCTTAAGATATGCTTGGGTTCAGACCCTTGTTCTGACAGTTACATACTGTGTGACATTGGATATACTTCTTACATCTTTTTTGAGCCAGTATTTCCTCATGAATGCACTGGGAGAAGTATTTTTCATTTATGCTTCTCTGGTGAGTGAATAAGAACATGATCTTACAGTGATGTGTTCCATGATGACAATTATCAGTAAGAAAGTCTGAAGATCCTGTTGACATTGTTGGAGTCCATGAACATTTTTATGTTAATATCTTGTGGGATTTAGTACATTTTACACATTGTTATAATATTAAACAATATTGAGACTATATGTTTCTACAGTCTTAAATGCCAGTTTTATAAGATGTTTCATAGGAAAAAAATGTTTCTTTAGGATGATACTACACACAAAATAAATGATGCATTAAAATCTGAGCTTTGAGGCAAGGAAGGATTAGAGCTGATATTCACTGTTTGTTACTTGCAGGTGGAGGAGGAAGGATTGGTAGGGATAGTGTCTGTACAGTGGTCATGATCTCTGACTGACATGAGTCAGATTCCCTAAAATGAATCCTATGTATAATCATATGAGTCCCAGCACTCACAGATACTCCTTTACACAGAATTCCTTGAAGTTAAAAAGTCATCAAGAGAGTTTAGAAAAATTCCCTTTTTAGCATTTTCAAGCTATAATTCCCATGACTTACTACTTCTTCTCTCTGGTCTGGAGTTTTTACATACACATGCTCCCTTATTTTCAGCTGCTTTGAGTGCAGAACCTAATGCTTTCTGAACTCAGAATCTCTGAAGCAGGTAAAAGATGTCCTAAATGTGACATCTGGATGGCAGAGGAGGAATGGGGAAGAGAGGAAGAAGAAAAGAAGGAAGAAAAGATTTTCTTTCTTAAGCATTATTATCTTAAGCAAAAGTCTTTTTTCTGCATCATTATGTTATAATATATAGAAATTGAAGGTCAAGGAATAGTAGGTAGCAAACTCACATGTCACAAATCTATATTCAAGATTTATTACATATGTGTAAATGTTATTAGAGAAACAGTATTTAAAAAAAAGATCTTTCTCCCAACCTCTTTTTATCAGGAGCCTTCTTGAACACATATTTACTTCTTATATGTATTCTCTATTCAATAATTAATTATGATAATATCGTAAGGGAAATTATGTAATTTAACTTCCTTATTACTCACATAAACATTACTTTTAATTACCTCCTGTTTGTTGTGATTTTTATTATCACTCTTTATAGGTTTACTTACTCTCATTATCACCAGAAAAAAGAATCTGAGTTAATTTACAGATTACATATGAAATTCACCAGGTATGATACTGAGTAAACTGGAAAATCTTATCGAACCTTGAGTCACTGTGCATGTAAAGCAGTTGGTCTTATGTGAAGTGCTCTTCACTGTACCATGGGAACATGGGAAATCTAGGAGACCTTATGGTCACCTCCAAAATGACAAGGAACTTCCCAGATTCCCACAGGAGCTCATCTTCCTGTAGAAAGTTTTAAATCTTAATTATCAGTCTTTAGTTAGACACTTTCAGAACTGGAACTTCTTAAGCATATTTATGCATATTAAACAAACTAATGCTTTCATGAGGCACTGGATTTTTTGATGTTTCTATGGAAAATTAAAGCTTTAATTTTGCATTGTATCTTTTGAGCAGAGAGAAAAGTGCTCAGCTCTTGACCCTAGGCTATAGAAAGGTATCTTAATTGTAAGAGTATTTGAACAAGTCTTAAAAGACAAAATTAAATCCACATAAATAGTTACAAAACCACAGCAAAGAAAAACAGACCCTTGCTGTGGATATTGCTCTGTATACTGTGAATGTGTTGCTCTGAATTGGTTGATAAATAAAATGCTGATTGGCCAGTAGTCAGGCAGGAAGTGTAGTGTAGGCGGGATAAGCAGAGAGGAGAATTCTGAGGACAGGAAGGCTGAGTCAGGAGTCACCAGCTAGACACAGAGAAAGCAAGATGTGAAGGCAGAACTGGGAAAAGGTACCAAGCCACATGACTAAACATAAATAAGAATTATGGCTTAATTTAAGTGTAAGATGTAGCTAGCAAGAAGCCTGAGCCATTAGGCCAAACAATTTTAATATAAGTGTCTCTGTATTTATTTGGGTCTGAGCAGCTGCGGGCCTGGGCAGGATTGAAGAAAACTCAAGCTACAGATCCTGGTGATGATATTCTACATCTCATCTAACTGAGCTTAAATAGGGTGTGATGAACAACCTGTTTAAATGAAATGATCCCTAACCTGTTGCACGTTATGAACAATGCAATATTCTAAGAAAACTATTAACAAAGTAGAAATTTATATATCTATGAACCTGTGGGTGCAAACACATGTGTGTGCACAGACACACAAACCACAAACACAGGGGAGAGAGGGAGAGAGAGAGAGAGAGAGAGAGAGAGAGAGAGAGAGAGAGAGAGAGAAAGAGAAAGAGGGAGAGAAAGAAAGTAAATTTAATTTCAAGTGAGTTGCTAAGCATACTAATTCTTCCACAAACCTCAGGTTAAGAGCACATGATCTGTTCCAAAATAAAGCTGCTTCAAAGTATAGACTACAGAGGGGCAGCTGTCACATCACCTAGAGTCCCTTTAGAACCTCAAAATGTTGGATTCTTCTCCAGAGCCACTGAATTGGAACCTGTATTTGAAGAAGATTTGCCAGTGATTCCCCAACACATGAAAATTGAGACTCATTGATACAGAAAAAAAATATCTATAATGAATAGAATTAAAATTGTGTGTCAAATCATGAATATTCTAATATCATAGTGACAGATTATGTTTTTGAAAATTAGAAGACAAATGTCCAGGTAATATTTTATACATGTTCAATGTAAAACAACCTTTTTGTTCCATTTCTCAATCATTGACTTCTGCTCCTCCCTTCTTAACCTCTCTGCCTTACTATTTTTACTGCAGAGGAATAGCTAAGATGAAATTTGATCTGGGATTGAGAGATTGTAGTAACATTAAATACATTAGATTGGTTCCCTATAGGACCATTTCGGGGACATGCAATGCTTACAAAGCCAGGAAAACAGACATGTTCCCATCAGATTTGCCACAGTGCAGGAGATAAGGCCTTACTGGAACCTACACTGTTGCAACAGAGGCTACTTCCCTAGCTGTTGGATGGAGTTATGGTTTGGCACTAAGTCCTGCTCCAATGGATGAGATCTTGCATCACTGTAAAGCCAAGCAACCATGTGCAGAAGACTCTGTATTCCATTCACTATTTTGTGTTCCATTTGGTGATCCATGTCATTTATGACCATTATATCCTGAAAATATATGTAGAAGAGTATGGCGTTTCACAAATTACATCATGTTTGACCAGACAGCGAGTTATTAAAATACTATTTTATGCCTCCCTTTCATGTGACTCTCTTTCTGTAGGTGTTGGAAAGGTAAAGGAGCCCAGTGTATAAAGTGATAGAGCCTCCATGTTATACCAGATCAGAAGTTCCTAAATTAAATATTATCATTTTATAAACATAATTCATGTTTATATATTTTGGTTCCCTAAAGAAGTGCAATAATGCCTTTCCAGGTTAGATTTTATTTTATGTAGTTATGGTGGGGAATTGAAGCAAAAAGGAGTTAAATGACACATTCAATGACCTAGGGAGTCAGCAGGGGCACTAGACCTCAGTGCAGGGCTTTTGTTTATTTTGCTTTTGCCAGTGAGTGCTTTTATTTAAACTTTGCTCATGATGGATAAGAGATTTGGGAGAATAGATCAACTCCCCTCACTCTTCAGGTGGCCACACTGTCCTGCTGTGTTTCCTACACCAAGGAAGGTGTCAGCTCAGTCTTGTTTCCACAGCATGGCTTATTTCTGCTGTGAAACCAGCTCTAGTGCACAGCTAAAGATAAAACCAACACAAAGTATAATCTTAAATGCAACAATGAGGGGGACTAAGGGTTAAGCCTGACGCCCTGGATTTCAAAGCATCCTTGGTTAACACATTACTGTGCTTTGAAAAATGCTTGCCTTATTAGGAAGTCATGACTTGCTGATTGTGTAAATATAAAGGTGCATACAACTTACCAAGTAAACGAATCAGAGGTGTGAAAGGAAGCTATTTAAGACAGCAATTTAGAAAAGACATTGAAAAGGGCAGTCATTCCAATCTCATTATTTCTATAAGCTGGCATGTACAATCATGTTGTAATACGCCTGTCATTTGAAATCAGTGGTTTGCTTATCACGGTTTTTCACACACACACACACACACACACACACACACACACACACACACACAC
>CABHPR010151108.1:38326-54637 GCA_902168415.1 Peromyscus melanophrys | reverse complement strand
ACACACACACACACACACACACACACACACACACACACACACACACAAAACAATTGTTAGAATCCTCTTTACTACAAAAGATAAAGGCATTGTCCTCCGAAAGCCTTGGCATTCCAGTGAATGAGATTCTGGTAACAAGAACATCAATCCTCCTGGATGTGTAAGTTGGAAGTCAATGTTCACAAATTCACAAGATGTCTACCATGTAATACATTGTCCACACGGTCCTGCCAGCTAGAAAAATGCTATAAATTATCATCGGATCTGTCACTATTTTTTACTATACTATAGGCCTTATCTTTACAGTTTACTTGGAGTTAAATTCAATTTATTTCAACACAGAGCCTTTTTATTTATTTTCAGAGTTAGTTTTTTTCACAACATGTGTTCAACAGCCCATTAATAGGAGGCTAATGTGAAAACATTTCTCAACATTTCCCACACTTTCAAAGAAAGTTCTGGAGTCTAATATGAATTAATGAAATAAAAAAACCCTTTCAACTCCTTATAAAACTGTTATTGCAGACAGTGATGCTTAGAATTCTTTTAAAGAATTTATGATTTAATTTTATTTTAACTGTGTGTGTGTGTGTGTGTGTGTGTGTGTGTGTGTGTGTGTGTTATGTCTGTGTGAGTGAATGTCATGTGTGCAAGTGCCTATAGAGGTAAGAAGTGGACACTAGATTGCTTGGGACTGGAGTTTGGGTAACTGTGAGCATCAAGTGCTCTGAACTGCTGAGCTGGCTTTGCAATCTCTAACTTTTGGAATCTTTAATCAACTTAAAACCTTTCCCATACTTTTACTCTTTCCCAAATCAAAGGAAAAGGAATCCAAGGAGAGTGATAAATTTTATTTCTGCAGTAACTATACCTGTAGAATTTCATAGTTCTATTCTTAAAGAATGTTATCTGATCTCACATAGGAGTAAAGTAGGAGTCAGAGGAGAAACATGAATTCTTCAGCAGGCACAACAGAGTTCACCAATTGCCATGCATTGGCACTTTCTCATGTTTCAGCACAGTGGACCCTGCTCCTCTGCATTGCACTACACAGGGACCATGGCATACCTATTTATTTTCATGAAACTAAACTAGTCGAGAGAAGCTTTAGGCCACGGGGCTTCAGATTGTTGTTTCCAATCTGTATTAAGATTTGAGGCAACTGTAGCATAGAACATAACATAGTTTGGATAATTTCTCATTTTATGATCACACAGTCACAAATTTGGAAATTGCTTCATTTTTTATGTGCCTTTATCATTAAAAAATACCTAATTATTCTATTAACTCTCAAATTGCTTTATTGTACCTTAAATAATTGGATTGAAATTGATGAACTGTATTCAAATTCTGGGCACCCTTAATGTTTTTGTCTAACTAACTAAACAGGCAATTGAATATTCTTTGCATGTAAGGGTTTGGATGAAGATCCCAAGAATAATGACAGGGTATTTTGGAAAGGTTACAGGGTGTTCCACTCCACTGGTGGTTGATTATAGTGGCTTCTCAGTTAAATATGAATTTATTAGTGATGACCTTTATGAATTACAAATGATTATAATATTTAAAGTTTATCCATTCTCCCTATACTGATTTTTACAAAAACATTTTGATTTCCAAGATATTTTTACAATGTCTTCATCAGAACTTAAGCATGTGACCTATCAAGTTCATTAGATCTGCAGAAGGATTGTTGGCTTTGAAGATAACGGCTGCACGTTCTTTACTGCCAACATTCTCTGTCACCAAAGAAACGATGTAGTCTCCAATAAAATCCAAGGACAACCCTCCTAACTCACACATTTTAAGTTATCTTATTCATGAAATCAACCATGTTTTGAACATGGACCTCTTTACTTGTCTCATTATTTAGATGGCATTTTGATATTTTAACCTTGTACTTTAATCATAGTAAGTGGACCATTTACTTCAAGTTTACATGTAATATTACTGATAAAAATATTTCCCTTCTTTTTTAATTGAGAAAATTTGACCAAAGGGACTCAAAGTTTGACTCAGCTACCATTTCCTTATCCTCGCCAAACAATTTTTGTAATCTTGCATAGCTTTGCTCATCATGCACTGCTGTCTTTGGCTGCTATAATACTCTCTCGCCCACAGTATGTATAATATTCCCATGCCTTAACTTCACTTTCCATTCTTCACTTCCTTCTGGAAATCTCAATTTTGCTTGTTGGACTTTAAAGCTCTGGCCATCAGCAGTGCTGACAGCAACAGATGCGAGGGGCTGGCTTCCTGCCTTACTGCAGAGGATGACTGGCATTTGGAACAGGTGAAGTTCTGACAGATGGCTGTGGTTTCAGAGTTCTTTGGAAAGTTAGTATTGTATTATTGTTATAACTTCCTTCTTCTATCTAATACCAACATGGGTGCTAAAAAGTTACTCCAGAGCTGGCAACAGGGGTTGCTCTGTGAGCTCTGTGCAAGGCTGGTGACCTGAGTTTTAATCCCTGGATCCCACAACAAGTTGGAGGAGGTAACTCACTTCACAAAAGCTATGCGCACATCAAATAAAAGTTATAACCCACTTCACAACATAATGCACCAACATACACCCCCCACATACCACATGATACCACATGCACAAACACAATGATAAACGAATAAATTATAAAATCATTACTCAAAAACTAATCTAAATATCATCTTGTCTGTCCCAATTTTTCCATAGGAAATATTTCTGAAAGTAACAAAAAAAAAAAAAAGAAAGAAGAAAGAAAGAAAGAAAACCCATGTTTCTTGTCAATGTTATTATTTTTTTGAATTTTTGGAGTCTGGTTTCAAACTTAATTGTTCAGCATGAGAAACATTAACTTTTTCAAGTCTCCATTTTTTTTTTTTTTTTGCCTAAAATAACTTTTTAATGAGCAGTAACTGCTGAGGATAGATGCAGAGAAATATACTAGATTATTTCTAGTATTTCTAGTAAATTATTGCTCTTTGCCTACAGGGACAGTTGCGTTTATGTTTGTGTGTGTGTGTGTGTGTGTGTGTGTTTAATATGCATATATAATTGTCTTTTATTTCAGAAAAGTAATGTCTATTTTCTTTTTTATTTTTTAATTTTATAATTTAATTTAATTTTACATATCAGCCACGGATTCCCTTGTTCTCCATTTTATCATCAATATATGAGGTATCAATCATTTGGCTTGCCATTAAATCTCCTCTGGAACTGATATTCCTGCGTTAACAGTTAACAGACCTCTTTCCTATTTACATGTCAGAACACCATTTTACAGGAAATTAGTGTTTTCTATAATAAACACCAGGTAGGTTACAGGGTGAAAAATATTAGCTACTGCTAAGCAAAGTTGTCTCATTACATTTTACTAAAGTATAATTTGGGATGATTAGATTAAAACAGATCAAATTTCATCTGTAAAACTCAATCTATTACAAGTGAGAACAGGAAGATCTTATGATGCTTCTGAAAAGAACAGATGAGATTTGATGCGAAAGGAGACGTTATTCGATAGGAGGTGATGTGATTCTCCTCCCTACAGTTGGTGCTGGCCTTGGCTCCAATAACACCAAGTCAACATGTCCCCATCATTTAGTTGTGGGGGTTATTTACCTTCTGTGACTGACCCTAACAGCAATGGCTTTATGCTATCTGTTAAAGGACATTTGATCTCCCACAACCTCTGCCTGTGACTGATTCTAGCAGAATGGAACACGCAGGTGACATCTTTAATTAACATTCTGAGTGGTAGTCTGAGAGTGGGGTGTTGGAATCAATTGTAGTAATTTATAAAAAGCACTTTACCGGCCACCTTGTTTCATAGCATATTTACTGAAATGAGGCCTGACAAAAAGATGGTGTTACAAAGGGAATACATGACTTCCCAAGCAGTCATAAAATATAAATCACATGCCTTTTCTGTCTACTGTCATCCATACATACTTACACCTTGTCCTCAGTCCACAGACAAATTGAAACACATGCCACAATGTGCAAGGGGAAAATCAAACTCAATTTTGCTACACAGCGAAGTGATTTCTGGTTTTGTCATGTCCACTGATGTATTGATCACTCAAAGATTGAAAATATCAGGATGCACTGGACCTTAATATAGATATATAGGTGAAAGAGTTATAGGATTCTTTTTGTTTTACAAAGATGCAAGAGCAGCTTAGAAGGCTCATGTTATAATGGTGCAACATTGTAAACATCAGTATTTGAGAAGTGACATGCTCTTTGCCTGTAGAATGATAGTTCCACAGGACAAATGGGCTTCTGTTCTAAACTCATTTAGAGTACTGCTGGTCCTTTTACAGCTAGGAAGAACTTCAGGAGGGAAACCACACAAGAGTACATGAAACACACACACACACACACACACACACACACACACACACACACACACATACACACACACACACTCACGATATCCTGTCTTGGCTCTCTTTATAATTTATGTCAAATTTATAATGCAATAAGCCTAACACTACATCAAACATTCTCTGTCTAACCTGAGAGGGGACTAAGTCAAATCGCTAATATATCCACATCTGTGATTTTCAAGGTACAGTGGCTGCTCTGTGGAATTTGTAAAGCCAGTGCAGAATCATTTTATCACAAGATGAAGACAAAATTTCGAAAAACACCATAAAGACCCTGGAGTCTACTAAGCTAAATCACTAACTCAATGGGTGGTGGGGGGAGGGGGAATGAAGGAATGAATCTATGCTTGCAGGTAGGCAGAATTCCAGTCATTATGACAACAGAATGCCTTTCTAATTACCACCTACCCCAGCAACACCGTGAAACGCTCTGGGATCCCAGGGAGATTGTTACTCCATGATATGGATTGCCTTATTCCTCATATGTAAAGCTGTTGCAAGCACAGCTCTGCATATCTCAGTGGGAGGCAAATTGAGGCTGGGACCCTTAACACTGCTCATGAAAAACCACAGGCAGAAATCCTATTGAGGGGAAGAGCTCCTTCACTGATGCTAATCACAAAGCTTTCAAAGCAGAGGAACTTCTCATTTAGCATAATCTTTAAAAATTAGAGCAATGCCTCCCATTACCATATTCTAAAGTAATTATGTGCAGTAAGTAAAGACAAATTCATTACTAATTACACAGTCTTTTATTGTGAAATCCAGAGCAAAATTATTTGAGGTATTTTCTTTTCCAAGCTGACAACAGCGTGACTTTACTTCATCAATCAGTTTGACTAAAGTAATGATTTTCTTGGAATTAAAATTTGTTGAAAGCGCTAAGTATTTCATCTTTTGGGCTAAGAAGCATGTAGTTAATGTCACTACTAATACATTTGTCAGTCTGCTAATTTTCTTTTTCTATTAGAATAAGTAAACAGCAGCCCTTTTAAAAAGCATACTATCTACCATGTGTCAGGAGCAACGTAGGGAGACTTATTTGAAAACCATGAGGTGAGGCATTATGAAATGCACAGGAATCACAGGCAGACAATGAAGGAGAAATATAAAAGGGAATGGCATTTAATAATTCCAAAGTGATGGGAGAGTACATCTCACAAAAGCATAAAGAGAGGATAGCATTTAGAGGCAAATTATGAAAAAAAAATCAAACCAAGAACTCAAACCAGAGGGGCCAGAAAATATGAAAGAAAAGACGGTTTCTGACAAAGAGTTAAAACAAAATGGGAGCAATAGTCAAACAATAGAAGGCTCCTAGAGGACAATGGAGATCTAAGCAATGAGGCCTCCCTTCTATGGCTTCCACCAGTCAGCAACCCCTCAGATATGTTCGTTATTGGATGGAATAAGGTCAGGGACAGTACAAGTGACTGAGTCTATTCCTAAGGACACACTGCAATCACTTACATTCCATTGCATCAGAATCTATTTCAGTTAGCCTTGGTAATATTTTAATGAGGAGAAAATAATGCCTGATAAGAAATGTCAGCTCTCTGCTCTATCTGTCCCACCCAAAACAAACATTCTTGTTGATAATTCTGATATCCCAGTGCTCCAGGTTGCAGCATGATCCCCACATTCCATGACCTGAATCAAATGTCACTTCTACATAGAGTTTTTTTCTTTCAATTAAATTGAATAGCATTCAAAAATTATTTTTGGCATTTTTGCTCTTTAAAAAAAATCTGTTACTTAGAAAAAAACCTTTTCTTCTGTCATAGTTTAGATTTGAATGGTGGTGCTCTTTGGTGGTGATAGAACTCTAAGAGGTGGTGTCCAGTGGGGGTCTTTAGGTTATTGGGGGCGTACTCTCGAAGGGGACTAGAAGACCCTAGTCCCTTCCTCCTCCCCCTCTTTGGCTTGCTAGCAATGAGATGAGTTGTTTGCTCTGCCTCATGTTCCTACCATGATATGATGCCATACCACAGGCTCAATAAACCACGAACTGGAACCTTCGAATCAAGGGCCCACATAAACCTTTTCTGTTATGTTGAGTGATAGAAAGATGACATTCATGACTGGCACAAGCCAAGAAAACAGTAAAACATGCTATTGCAGTTCAGTTTTATGATGTTGTATAATTGGTCATAGTTGGTATATAATAATGAACTACTTTGTTTTCCTTATTAAAATGTGGATGAAAATGACATATAGGGATATAGTACTAAACACATAACTATTTAGGATACTTCATTTTTTTCTTTTCATAATTTTGGAATATTTGACAGAATTCTTCTTATATCTGTTTTTGTCATTTAATTAAATAAGTTGGATATAAACTGAGAGGCACAGACATCCTCAAATTTTAGAATCTATGTTTTCTGGTGTTAAAAGGAATAGGTGAAGATGTATTACTCACCGGACATAAAGACTAAAATAAGTTGTTTAAACTGTCTGTCAGTTCCCTGGTTGCTTTTTTTTTTTTTTTTTTTTTTGGTTTTTCGAGACAGGGTTTCTCTGTGTAGCTTTGCACCTTTCCTGGAGCTCACTTGGTAGCCCAGGCTGGCCTCGAACTCACAGAGATCCGCCTGCCTCTGCCTCCCGAGTGCTGGGATTAAAGGCGTGTGCCACCAACGCCTGGCCCCTGGTTGCTTTTTAATCATCAGTAACAAACATAACCACAGTGGGCAGGCAATCCACAATGAAATACATGATATCTAGGCCTTGTCAAGTTCCCCTCTGCACTTAAGTAGAGCTATCATTGATGATAACAGTGCCTTGATAAGTGGCGTGGCTACTTACCCGACTGAGACAAAAGTGGTGTGTAAGGGACTTTTGGTTCTATTGCACTCATTGGTGGAGGTAGCAAAGGGTTGGCAAAGCTGCGGAGTGGATGAGTTGGTCGGACACACGCTGTGGGGATAGTTCTGCTGGGTGCTTCCTCGCTGCTGGGATGTTCAGGCTGAGCTGGGGGCAGCATGGGCTGTTGTTGGGTGGTTGGTCCTTCACTCACAGCTGTAGTGGAGATAAACCCAGGTGTTATTCAAGATAAAGTTTATTTCCCTCACATTTCCAGTATCAGTCCCGGGAGAAAAGCTGGTATCTGCTAATAATCTCTTCGCCATAGTATGGACATTCTTATTCTTCAGCTTTTTTGTATGTATGCAAAACAATCAGCTCATCACTTTTCAATGGCAACTGGTACAATAGGATTGGGTGTGTCTTATAGATACAGTGATACAATATATTCACACTAACTATAGTGCATGAACTGTCTGAACACTGTAATCATAAGTGATGAAGCAAGAAAAAAAAAAGACTTATTTCTCCTTTTCTAAGTAGTAATGCCAATGAAATTCAACATACCAAACTCAGTTATGGCTGCATTATTATCTACCAGCCAATATGCCACTCTCCTGCTATTTAAACATGCCATGTCAACTGTCAAACAAATGACAGTTACAGGGTGCTCAGAGGCATTGCGGAAAAATGATACAAATAATAGCCACTATCATTATCTCCCATAACAAAATAGAAGCACGTTGAGCTAAAAGTTATATGAGACATGACTCCACTAGAGCAAGTTGCCTGAATACAGAATTATGATTTTTTCCTCTTTGGTAGCAAACCTTGTAATTTTCAGGCAGGTTACTGTAGTTGAAGAGGTCTCACATAGTCATTTGAGACAGCCTTGGGGTGTCTGGACAGCTTTGTATATTTGATTGCACCTTTTCCCCTGGGGAACACAGCTGAGCGAAACTAAAATATTTTCAAGGCTTTTTCTGTTGCTAAAGGCAGGGTGACTCAGCTTTATATGTTCATTCATATTCAAAGCCAAAAGGTCTAAGTTAAACTACAGATGAAAAGAGCTGCCTAGTAGGTGTAAGTGCTGTTGACTCTATGCAAGTATTTCTAGTTATTTATTTCTTAGGAAAATTGTTTAAGGCAAATGGGAAAAAACAGTCATTGCTGTGATAATATGCCACTTGCCTGTCTCCCAAGAGACTTGATGGGTTTTGGAAGAGTCATGTGATAATATCTCACTTTGGAAAAAACAGTCATTGCTGTGATAATATCTCACTCCAAACATGGAATTATTTCAAGATAATAAGTTGAGGAGATAATTTTGAGATGACCCTGAGAAGCTCACTATGGGCAAAGAGCAAAGGAGTTGGAAAAGAAGTTGGTGATGCTGAAGGAGTAGACGTGAAAGATAAAAAGATTAAGGTATCTTGCTGGGCAGTGGTGGCACACTCCTTTAATCCCAGCACTCGGGAGGCAGAGCCAGGTGGATCTTTGTGAGTTCGAGGCCAGCCTGGGCTACCAAGTGAGTTCCAGGAAAGGCGCAAAGCTACACAGAGAAACCCTGTCTCGAAAAACCAAAAAAAAAAAAAAAAAAAGATTAAGGTATCTTATGAAAGATATGCAGTAGTGATGCACCTTGCAGATGTGTTTCTATTCATCCTTTTTGGTTCAGATGGGGTCAGAGGCCCCTTGGATGAGAGAGCAGCCTGTGGGACTCACTCTTTGGAGGTGGAGAATAAGGATGCAGTTGGCTGAGGAAATGATAGCAGTCAGAGCTCAAAATCAGACAGGGACTTTGTTAGTCTTCAAACAAGGAACCATAAGACAGCTAACTATGAATATTCCATGTGGGTCTCACAAGAAACTAAAATGCTTGCGTGATCACATGGGGAGAGGAAATGTCTTTGTATTTGTGTTTGATCAGATTCTGCCCCAGGATGGTTGAATGTTTAATTTTATAGAATGAGAAAATACTAGGTTTTAACTTGGGACTTCCACTTAATCTGAAGAAGAATGTGACTAAAGGCTGATTTTCAAAACACAGATTTAGTAATTTATTTCTACACCTGGGCATTTTTGTTCCTTAGCTTCAGCACAGTGGCTGAGTTGTTCCCTCATACCTGGTCCTTTAAGAAGGTAGGTTTCCTTGTTTGCATGCTTGTCCTTCACACCACAGGTCCCAAAGGAATTCATTAACTGCTAGATTGTAGGAAATGACTACCACACTCCAGGCTCTTTGAAAATTGTCTTCAGGGATGATTCACAGGATGGAGAAAGTTATTCAATCCAAGCAGTTTATGACTTCATAGGGATGGGAATTCTTGGGAATATTGCCTTTCATTTGACTGACAGTCTTTGGTCCTGTGTGAACTGTGAGTCTCACAAATGGGGTTCCTGAGGTTGATTCTCTCTGATCCCTTTTTGTTTACACTGACTGGTTCTTAGTAATGGAGCCATACTGTAATACCAATTTATGAGTACAGGAAAGAGATCTCACATTCATTTCTTAGGAATTTGCTTTAGGTAATTCTCTCTATGGAAGATGTACTACAACAAATCCTTATCCTGTTCCTAGAACTCCCGCGGCATTGAAGAAATGATAGAGTGTTTTTAATGTCTACTTTGCTTTTTTTTCTCTTTCATTCCTTCGGTTCTTTTTTTTTTCTCTTGTATTTTGGGCATGAACAGTTCATGATACAATATTATTATAATCTTGAGCTTAATAAAATTTACAGACATCTTTCTTTAACGCCTTAAATTCATTCTTTCATTAGGACAAAACCTTTGTATGACACGTGAACATATGGATTGTAATGATTTAACTAAAGTATTGAGTGTAAGGTCCAAAAGAAATGTGGGACAAGTGGCTAACTGAGGTGCCTACTAACATATCAAAGTGCATGCTGGCCTCCTGGCTCAGCCAGTACCTGTGGTTCCCCCCTACTTTCTCTCTCTCATCCCACCCACTACCCTAAGCTTCCCTACCTTGTGGGCTTCCCTGCCCACGGGTTCTCATTCCTATATAACCCTGCCACTTCAGCCACACACTCTCCTGTCCTCTCTCTTGGTTCTCCTCCTTCACTCTCTCTCTTGCCCCTACTCTCATGGCTCCGCCCATTCTGCTGGCCATGCAGCAGTCTTCTCTCTCTGCTCTGGACTCTTCTGGACGCTTCTGGCTGTACTCTCCCTCATATCTACAATAAAAACCTTCCCTTCAACCATACCGTGGAGCAGTCACGTCCTCACTTTATTTATGGAGGACACTCCTGGCCATGTTCTTCTCATGCCATTTTTTTTTTCACTTGCTTCAATGAGAACTAAAATTCTTTTTATTCCAAGTTCTGTATCTCTAGCCTTCCAGCTGTCCGGAAAGATGCCCACTGGGATCACATGATGTGACCCTAACTAAGTGGACCATACCCTTTGTCTTGTACATCCTTAATAACACATAAGACCACAATGTGAAACCTGAGGTATGAATAAGAAGCTCTACGCTTGGAAATTAATGGAAGGCAATCCATAAGAGACAAATTTTGTTTTGTTTAAAACCAATACAGTGCAAGAGGGTTTTATAGGTAATTCATAATTCTTGTATTTTAATGGAATGCTTTCAGAGCTGGCTGACATTTGAAGCAGCAAAAATCCTCAAATAAACAGCATAGCAATCGCTCTAACAGAGAAATGCTGCATCTTCGATGTGCTTGTTTGGCCAGTTCAGACACCAGCTCCAGGACACCTACGTGAAATAAATTGGCTCAGTGACATGGCATTTATCTGTACTAAGAGCTCTGAAAGCAAAGACAAGCTCCTTTCACCCACAGAATACAGCCTCCCTGCAATTCAGAGCAGAGTGAGAAGCAAATGGATGTCGGCAAGGCACTCATTTTCAAATGATGAAATAGTCAGAATTCATTGTACAAATAGCATACAATTACACAGTAGAGTCAAATCTCAAGGTACTTTATAATAATTAATGTCAACATACAAAATACTTGCTACAGAATAACTGGCAGAAATACTGCAAAAATGGAAATGAGGATTTTTCTTCTATCTGAAAATTGCTATGGTTGATAGAAATACAACCCACCAACAGCATGAAGCAGACCCAGAGACATGAACATCTCCTATAGGAACCTATTCATTAATCTTAGAAGAACAACATTATGAACTACCCCTCAGTAACCTGGTTCCTCATAGCCTGGGCTGTTCAAAGGACAGACAACCCCCAGAATAATAAATGAACTCTTCCACTCCTGTGCTCCTGATTTTATTTGGGACAAATTCCATTTGGCAATTTCCAGTTTGTGGGAGAAATGGATCAGAAGAACAGCATGGGTAAATCTGAGAAGCCCTATGGTAATGATAGAATGGGAACCTCTTAAACTCCTTTTCCATGACTTGTTTAATGGATGAGAAAAGTGAGACATTGCTTTGTTATAGTTTGCAGAAATGAAGTTCTAAGACTATGTGTTTGGAAGATTTTCAAAGAACAGTTCTGATCGCCTGGGGCAGCGACTTTCTTGTGGGTTATGAGAAGAGTGGAGCTGTAGTTACACAGGTGGCGTTATTTCTCCATTGTTCAGGAAACGTGTGGAATGCAAAGGTTTCTAGTGTGCATCCCCTTTCCTCACAGTTGCAGAGAATTCCAGTTTTGTTTATGACTTCAGGCTTTGTGGCATGGCTTTAGCATTTCCTGGCTTAAGAATCTCCAGGTCTTTGAGGTAATGTTGGAGAAGAGCAGTCTTTACCCTTGGCCACATTACTTTTGTTTCTTTCTCTATGCCTTTCTCTGGTCCTAAAGACACTAATAAGATATCTCTACTCAGAGCCATGGCGTGCTTTCTGCTTGAGAGAGAACAGGGGTGTTTAGTGTTCTCCATGGCATATAGAAACCAATACTAAAGAGCTGGATGTTAACTACCATTGACAGTGATCTAGAGACTATTTTGTTTCCTAGAAAAGAGAACATTTATTCATTCCTTTTCTCTTCTAGGCAATTGCTTGAAGCACATTAGATGCTATTTCTTTTGCATCGCATATATTTTGTTGAAAACTATTTGCTGAATGAATGAACATATATACATTTTAAACAATCTAGAAATCATGGCCAGGGATAGAATATTTGTTGCCTTGCAACTGGGATGAAGTTCAAAAATTATACAGTATTTTGCAAAGAAAGCATTTTTTACATAATGATACACAATTGTTTTGTTAAATATCTTCTATTATAATGTAGGATTACCTTCATTTGCTAAATCATATTGCTCAAAGACTATCAAAGCAAAAATCTACTAAAGAGAGTAAATGTTTTGATTGATTAACTAACTTTTAATGTACTTCATTATTTGGCGTTTACAGAAAAATTGATGGAAGGTACAGAAAATTTCCATATAGCCCCTGTATTCATGCTTCCTCATTATCAAATAGAGTCTGCAAGAGCAAGTTTCTTTTAATCATATACAAAAATAAAACAAAACCAACCAAACAAAAACATTCTTAATACCAGCATATTTCCTTTCCCTTGAAATTTAGCTTTTGAATAATTTCTCCCAGGATCCAATTAGAGACAATTCCACATGCTACACTGACTCAGAAGGAAAAAAAAAGAGAAGGGGGCAGAGGAGATGAATATATTTATAGACTATGCTTACAGAAACTGGAAAGGAAATGAAGGCAACAGTTACTAAAATGGAATGATTTCTAATAAAGCACTGAGCCATGCTGTGTCAACCCTGCCAGAAGGACCAGAGCAAAGTCACCCTACTTTCAGTGTCCCTTTAAAGTCCTAAGATCAGAGAAAATGAAAAGGGTGTGGTAGAATCAACAAATGAAGGGAGTTCCATTCAGGAGCAAAGAAGGGATTTGTGGAAGTGTTTTGAGTAGACTCCCATGTGTAGTTGTTTGAGATCCAGAAATTTCTAGGTGTTGGACTTCCCACATGCTTCTCATTTCCCTTCCTTTCTAGTGCTTTTGGAGTTTCTTTTCTCCCCTGAGATTTAGCACACAACTCTATTCTGTAGATGTGATGTGCAGTGAGAAAAGGGAAATGAATCTAATTCTCGCCTGGCAGATTTTTGATGCCTTTTAATTCTAACCTTGCTACATTTGGGTGATTTATGATTTCTTAGGGCTGCCCCTGTTGAGTTGGGAAAAATATAGCTTACCTCACGAATATATTTTATTGCTGTGCTATCATATCTGTTACTAAACGTCCTCTTGCACATGAGCTGCTGAGTCACCTGTTCCTAACTAAGAGATGAAAGCCATAAAATCGACTTAAAGATGCTGTGCTCAAAGAGGGGGGGAGCAAATGGCACAGAAGAAATTACCAGGGTCTACATGAAAGCTGCAGTCTCCCTTCATTCTTGTTCCCTTTCTAATACATGACCTTTTTTATTCTAGCACCCACGCTCCCCCCAGTAGTTGAAAGTTGAAAAAGTAGTACTTCAGCAATTAAAGAATGCTAAGGATTCATCAAGTATTTGTTCACTGGGACTCAGTAGAGATATTTCAATTTAAATAACAGATACTAGATAAAAAAATAAAGTGTACTGGAAAACACCACTTGATTTGTAACTTCCTGCTTAGCAGGGTATTGTTTTAAAATATCTACTGTACCATTGTGTAATGGAACCATGTGTACTTTCTTGCCCACCAGATACATTTTTTTCTGTGGAGTCTGCTGTGGAAAGAGCATGTTGCTAGGATCCAATGGGTAAGAGTACTCAGAAGGAAAATTCTTGTAGCAGGGTCACCTGTAATCAATCTATCCAAAGAATAAGAATATCAAAACGATACCCACAGGAGATATTGTTATTGTTAATTTTTTTTTCACAATAAAGCAGAAAGAAAATGCATTACACTGACTTCTTCCTGCTCCAAAACCTCGATCCACAGACAGTGTTGGGAATGGTACCGGCCGGAGAGTGAACTGAGGATGGGGGTATCCACAGGTGGGAGATGGGAGGATTCCAGGATACTGGGCACTTTCAAGTGTTGGCACAGGGATGGCACTGACGACAGCTGCAAAAGAAAAAACACTAGTTATTTTAAAAGCCCTATGTATCCATCTAGCCCACATCAAAGGAAATGGATACATTTCCAAAATTTCAAGTCATCAAGCCAATGTATTTTCTCCATGGCCTCACTGACAGTCTCTTAATTCTTATAAACTTCCTTCTTGCATAGGGAAGAAATTTTACTTTTAAAAAATCCTATTGTGGTACATGTTCCAGTTTGAAACTTCATGTCTCTGAGAAAATAATAAAGTTACAATAAAGGTGACTCATTACTCCAGTCTTTGTATTGCAGGTTTTTTTTTTGTATTTCTTCTAAGGAGAAACACAGAACAAGAAGTATTAGGCTATGACAAAGGGAATATATGTTATATAGTGGGTTTAGGAGGTGCTGGGAACTGTAATTTAATCCTGTAAATGAATGTACTGCTGTCAAGAGGCAAACTGCAAAGATAAACACAAGTACACTCTCAGTATCCATAACCAGGGTTTATCTTTAAATATAATCCTTCTAACCCTCAAAGTGGTCCAGATGAGTGCACACTATTTAAAGGTAACCTAATGCTACCTGTGAATACCAACAGTGTGATGATACAGGCTGAAACCCACAGAAAAACACTTGTTCAATGTTTTTGATATTTAGACAGTTTTGTTCAATTTCATTATTCAAAGGTTATTAATCTATATTATTTTATGAGATGTTTATTACAATTTCAGTCAACCTTAATTTTATGTTATTTGATATTCATCTTATAAAATGATGAGTATTCTTTGTCTCTTATTACCAAAACATGGACTTTGAGTCAGCAATTGGAATGTTAGTTTGGGTAGTATATTCTAGTCTATGATATCAAAGTTACCTTTCTTTTATAAGTAATTACTTACATTTTAATGCCGTCTCTGGGTTCGATGTGCATATGTTTTGCACATTTCACAAAGGAAAATCTTTTTTAAAAAATTATATTCTTCACTTTATTAATAGCATCACTATCTTGGAAACAATTTTTAGTAAACTACTGTACCACTAAACAGAAAAAAATTTTCAGGTATGTTTGTAATTTATTATTCTTGGTACAATTTCACACTGGTGTGTCTTCTAGAAGGTGCAAGCTTAAATAAGTTGTATTTTAACAATTTTTTACACACAGGAAGATTTTACAAATGAAGTCAGACTTGATCTAGATGTGAGTGAAAGACTACTGAAAAAGACTCTGAGTGCATTTCACAGAGAGCATTTGTCATGTATTTTTGGAGGAGTTCAAATTTCAGTGACTAAACAAAATTAACTATATCTAAGACTATCCCTCCACATATATGCAGTTATATGTAGGTTAATCACAGATCAGTATTTAGGTTAATATAAGGAAAACATTGGAATATAATTTGCATCATAAGTATTATTCAAATATGATACACACACACACACACACAGACACACATGAAACTGGTGTGTAAAATAACCCCATTTATGTCATTAGTAATGACATTCCAACAAAACCTTAACTTTCCTCATAGCAGCGCAGAAACCCTTACTGAAATGTTGACTCCACCCAGAAGGGGTTCAAACAAACAAACAAACAAACAAACACAATGTAACAGTTAAAATCTAAAGTAAGGGGAATAGCAAGTATAAAATAAAATCTTAATTTATAGCTCTTTTATGCTGCAAAAGGGATGATCAATAAAAGACTGTCAACTACAAAAATTAGTGATGTTTGCATATGACTCTTTGGGAACAGAGAATTGTAGGTGCTAGTTTGAGGACACAGCTGAATGATATGAACCCTTGCTAAAGAGACAGCCTCCTCATTCATTTCCTAGAAGGATGATAGTGAATAGCAAATCAATGGCAATTTTACACAGAAATGTAAATTGTACCAAAATACTTAAAATGATAAATTTTGAATGTAGATGGGGGTGCATACTTTTTCTAAATTACCTTAGAAAATGCTTGAAAGTGAATTTGAGAAATGACAAAATGTCTCAATAAAGTTATCCTACACATAGTACATTTTGATTATACCAAACAAACAGGTAGACAGATCTGGAAAAAAGGCAAACTTTTAAAATGACAAAAACTTTCAACAAAGAGCAAAATTAAAGCCAAAGATTACATGTA
>CABHPR010151108.1:16375-29073 GCA_902168415.1 Peromyscus melanophrys | reverse complement strand
TCTCTCTCTCTCTCTCTCTCTCTCTCTCTCTCTCTCTCTCTCTCTCTGTATGTGTGTGTGTGTTGCTCTCTGTCTCTCTGTCCTTTTCTGCCCCCCATGACATATATGAATTTAAGCTACATTCAGCTGAGAGTTGACTATTTGATGTGACAGCATAGATATATTGGCAACCTTGGCCACTATGGTGGTTTAAATGAGAAATATCCTCCAAAGAATCGGGCATTTGAACACTGAGTCTCCAGTTGGTGGTGCTATTTGGGGAGTTTAGGGGGTCTGTCCTTGCTGGAGGAAGCATGTCACTAAGGGCAGGCTTTGAGGCTTCACATCTGTAGGATGAATCTTAAAAAGTCTTATTAATAAAAACAAACCCAGAGCCAGGTACTGAGGTGAACGCTGAAAGATCAGAGAAACAGAACAAGCCACAGCTAACCTCACCTTGTCAACTTCGCAGCCAATCCTATTTCCGCAGACTGAAAACCTCTGAGTCCTCATCTGAATGGATCTTAGCTGAACTGCTGCTAAAAGCCTAAAAGCTTAAAAGTCTCTAGTTCCCAGTCCTCGTGCCTTATATACTTTTCTGCTTCCTGCCATCACTTCCTTGGATTAAAGGCATGTGTCACCATGCCTGGTTGTTTCCAATGTGGCTTTGAACTCACAGAGATCCAAATGGATCTTTGTCTCTGGAATGCTAGGATTAAAGGTGTGTGCTACCACTGCCTAACCTCTATGTTTAACATAGTGGCTGTTCTTTTCTCTGACTCCCAGGTAAGTTTCTTGGGGTGCACAATATATCAACCACACACATCTTCTTTCTAGTTCCAGTTTGCTCTCTGCTTTGTGTATGTCAATGGAGACGGGATCTCACAGCTTTCTACTCTGGCCACCTAGTGCCATGCCTCTCTGGCCATTCTGGACTCTCCCCCTGGAATGATAAGCCCAAATAAACACTTCATTCTATAAATTGCTACTTTCCATGGTGTTTGATCACAACAAAAGAAAAGTAACAATACAGCTACCATGGTTTCAGTAAAGAAGAAGTATGAAAACTGAATTAAAGCAAGCATCAGAAAAAAGAATATAAATATACTTTATATTTTCTGTGCAAATAAGTACTAGAGTTTTGGTTGGTGGGAAAACTATCTATCCCAAGTGATTGTTTTAAAATAGGGGTTAGGACAGAATGTAAAGTTTACATGCCTACTGCAATGGACAGTAAGGAAGAAAATTGATGTGGGAGCATGGGAAAGAGGTAAGTCCAGGAGTGATTCACACATGTGTAATGGGTTAGCAACATGATCCTCATTCAGTAACAAAAGCACACCAACTGGATTTGTTTTAACAATAACAGTACCATTTTCTCAATACTTCTCTTTCTGGGGTGATATAAGAACAAAGATGATGGTGCTGATAACTATTACTACTCTTCTCAGGTTTTGGTGTTGGTGATTGAAGCCAAACCTCTATGGCTGTTAGGCAAACACTCTGAACTGTAGCTAGAGTTTTCCTGCCTGACCAATGGTCAGGACAAATCTCTCTCACTCGCCAGTCCTGCAGCTGCTCAGACCCAACCAAGTAAACACACAGAGACTTATATTGCTTACAAACTGTATGGCCATGGCAGGCTTCTTGCTAACTGTTCTTATATCTTAAATTAACCTGCTATTTGTAGCTAGAGTTTTCCTGCCTGGCCCATAGTCAGGACAAATCTCTCTCACTTGCCAGTTCCACAGCTGCTCCGACCCAACCAAGTAAACACAGAGACTTAAATTGCTTAAAAACTATATGGCCATGGCAGGCTTCTTGCTAATTGTTCTTATATCTTAAATTAACCCATTTCTATTAATCTATAAGTTGCCACGTGGCTTGTGGCTTACTGGTACCTTACATCTCGCTTTTCATGGCAGCGTCTGGCAGCGTCTCTCTGCCTCAGCCTTCCACTTCCCAGAATTCTCTTCTCTCCTTGTCCCGCCTATACTTTCTGCCTGGTTACTGGCCAATCAGTGTTTTATTTATTAACCAATCAGAGCAACACATTTAACATACAGAACATCCCACAGCACTGAATGGCACCCCTAACTAAGGAAATATTATTTTAAGATTGGTGAGAAGATATTGGACTCTGAAAAATCAGACTGTGGGACGTTAATCTTATTGAATGAAATAACAAACAACTGATGAAATGCAGAAGCATTTCCAGATGAATGCTAACCTCAAACTTGTGTTCAAACACACCCAGAAGGCAACTGAGCCTGGTTCTCCAGACACATTCAACTGAGAGGGAGTGGGGTACAAATTAGTGGGGTTATTCATTTAACTATGTTTTTTTTTTGTTTGTTTCTTTCCAGTTGATGGTTTTTTGTTTGTTTGTTTGTTTGTTTGTTTTCAAGTGAACACTGGTGGGAAGGAGGAGCAATGCAGATAAGGTAGAAAATGAAACAGAACCGCGAGAACATATGGGAGATGAGGTACAGAGGGATTATGGAAGAGTTAATGAATTGGCAGTCTCATATGCATGGAGGAACTGTTGGCAAGGGACAATAAAATAAGTGAGCAAAAAAGTATTCCTAAGGAGTGAGAAGGAAGGATGATGGAAACTGACACCATGCATTGGTTTCATGTGACATGGAACTGATGAATTGAGGTGGGAAGGAGCCAATATCATTTCAGGTACCATAAAGAACTAACAGTTCAGGGCATCAGATGGATTATCTTCATGAATAGTGTAATTACTAAGATTGATCATGGAGGTAATTGGAAAGGAAGTGATCCCTAGACGCTAATTTCTTCAGTGAGTGTAGGAGGGAGACCGAAGCCTCCAACAAGGAGGGCTACTAAGTGAATGTCTGAGATAACATTTGATTTAATAGGGCTAGGTTGTGTAATCATGAAAACTGGACCATCTAAAGTAGAAAAAATTAAGCCATGATGATGATGATGATAGAATCAGATCCATAATACCAATGGACATTTCAGGTTTTTAAAACAGAAATTCATATTATTATAACTATTTCTTGAATTGTAGCCATCTGTTTGCTAACATCAGTGATATAGAGATATAATTACACAGCAATGACCATGACTGATAAGTATAAATGATATGGCTTGTATCATTCTTCAATTTTTCTTATTCACCTATAAAAATCACAGAAAGGTAATTATTTCTGATGATTTGATATTTATAGAAACAAGGCAAATGGAAACCATCTTTCTTTTTTCTTTTGTTCTTTTTTTTACCATTTGTAATCAAATACTGACCAGGATTGTTGGACTGGGCCTCCATGGGAATCATGAGCTTTGCCCTGGTGGCCCGGCGTGCCGCAAGGGACCTCTCCAGAGTAGACATGGAGCTCCCTGCTTCCTCGGTATCTTGACCTAAAAATAAAAAAAAAATTAATGACTATAAGAGGAATAGTAATAATCTCCAAAGAAATATATCTTCCTGTAAGTAAAAAATTCCCATGTGTAAACTATTTGATTTTATACTTAAAAGACTCTACTTCACCACAAAATCTCTTAGATTTGATAAACATTTTCATCAAAGTAGCATGATGTATCAGCAAGATAAAAATAAGAAGAACAAAGCTGGAGATATTACCACACATGACCTCAAAGTATACCTCAGAGGCACAGTTGCAAAAATTATGTAGTTAGTGGTACTAGCAGAAAAATAAATATGTAGAATAGAATGCAGGACCCAGAAATAAATTCACTCAGTTATAGCAACATAACTCTCAACAAAAGTGCTAAGCACATGTGTTGAGGGAAAATGTGTACATACAAAAATTATTAATTCTGGGAAATACTTAAAAAGAAAGTATCTTCCCTCTGTGAACATGTGATATCTAAAAATTAAAAAAAAAAAGAAAAGCAATATGAGGGCTGAAAAATATTTAAAAGTACAACATTACCAAATTTAGCAACATACATACATACATTTATATAATTAATTTATTAATTCATAATTAGTTCATAGTCAAATTAGCAAAATCTATGCCAGACATGTTGCTGCTATACTCCTGAAACCTAGAAACAATGACAACATTTCTCAAAGCAGTGAGAAGAAAGCAATCTAATCCATGTACTGTGGTGTGATACTTTGAGTGACAGTGGATTTCCCATCAGGAGCCAGGGAGGCCAAAGTAATGTTCCAGTTTTCAGATGCTGAAAGATGTCAGTGACAAAACTTTCAAGTCTCAAACGAGCTGGTGACACAGAAATTGTCCATAGAGCTCCACCAGTAAAATGTACTCCAAGAGTAATTGTTAAGTCAGGTTCTTTTCTGATAAAATAAAATGCAAGGGATTTCTTTCTAGCACTTTAATTCTGGTGGAATGGCAGCTCATTTTCTATAAATAATAAAAGGAATCTTCAAAAATTGGAAGCAAAATAAACAACAAGAACTATATAAAAAATTAAATAATGATTTCTTCCTGTTTATTATTTAAAGTAGTATTTAATAAGTGGAAACAAAAACTAGAACAGTATCTACTATGTGTATTAATTCTCAGAAATAAATAAATAAAAGAAAAAAAAGGTAATTTAGATCCAGCTATGTAAATATTTCACAGTTTTCAGTTAAACCATTCAACGTTGGTGGGTCCCTCTGGTCTTCTATTCCTGATTCTGTAGCTACATTTTAATTCTAGGAATTGAGCTGTTTAGAATGACATTTGCTTATTGGGAATTTTACCAAAATATTTTCCATTACAATTTTTGAAGCATGAATTTTTTTTTCTGTATTTTGTACGGTGTTAGCCTTCCTCCACTGTAATAAATACTCCAGACAATCAACTTAGAAAGAGAAAAAAATATTTATGTCTTATAGCTTTGGAGTTTGAGTCCATAATTAATTTCCCTGTTGCTTTTGGACTGCAGAGAGGCAGAACATCATTTCTGAAGCAGCTGGTTAAGGAAAACCACTTCCCTCAGAGATGGAAGCCAAAGAAAGAGAGGAAGGGCCTAGAATCCAACTTTCCCTGAGAAACATTCTATAATGAACAAAGACTCTGTCTTCTACACCACACCTCCTAACTTCCCACCACTTCCCAAGAGCAACATCTACTGAGGACAGAGCATGTGCCAGGGCCTTGGAGCAGCAGTAATCCAGGCCAGACTAAGTAACAACATCTGAGGTCTTTCTAAGGGGAGTACGTGATATTATTCTCCATTGGTCCAAACAGAGTTGGGAAATTTATATAAAACCTCCAGTTAACATGTAGAAAATTAAAAACAAATAAGTTAAGTTCTAAAAGATGATTTTCAATGAGCTGAGTGTCTTTTTTTAAAAGTTGAATATCCAAATGCCACAATGTTGGAATGTACTTTTCTATGCATGGGATATGGAAATTAAGGACTAACCCTTGGGATTTCCAGGCGAGAGTTGTACTGGGTTTCATGTTTAGAAAGCAAATTCTATGTGTAAAGATGAAGGTCAATAGATTCTAACCCTTGTCTTTCTTTGTCTTTTGTAAAGTTTTATGTCCAGGAAAGTTTGAAACCCATTATGTGGCAAAGAGAGTCATCATTGCATTGAGACTTCTACCATATTAGTCACTATAAATTATGCTACTAGGACACTCTACCTGTGTGGTTGTGGAAGAAGAGGTTATGTTTAAGGCAGTTAAGTATAAGGGTTACAAAGGATGGAAGAAATTAGGAAAAGCAAAGGGAACCTTTTATTTGATGAAAAATATTTTATATTAAATCAGCTAATATTTAATTCACTTCTCTTTCTGTGGCTGAAATACAAATATTGAACATGATTTTTGAGTTTATTCAGAATTAATTTCATGCACAGAGAAGTTAACACTTTCTATAAAACTACTAAATAAATTCATTGAAATTTGGTAATTAAAGCATGGATTTGAAGGTTGGAGGATTTTTAGTCATAGATGAGCAGTATTAACTATATCAACCATGTTAATAACTATGTAACCTGCAGTACTGTGTACCCCCCAATCCCAACTATGTAACCTATAGTACTGGCCATATGAACTACAGCAGTTGTTCTCAACCTATGGGTCATGACCCCTTTGGTGGTCACATATCAGACATCCTGCATATCAGATGTTTACAACACACTCATAATAAGCAAAATAACAGTTCTGAAGTAGCAAGGAAATAATTTTATGGTTGTGGGTCACCATAACATGAGGAACTATACTAAAGGGTCGTAGTTTTATGAAGGTTGGGAACCACTGAACTATATCAGTGACTATGTAACCTACAGTACTCTCTATGTGACCTAAAGTGCTATGTAAACTATAGTACTAACCGTGTGATCTACAATACGGACTATCTAACCTACAGTACTGACCATGTAAACTACAGCAGTGGCCATATAACCTACTGACTCTGTAAACTACAGTACTGACCATAAAAGCTACAGTACTATGTAACCTACAGTACTGACTATGAAACCATGGAGATGACTAAGTAACCTATACTACAAACCATAGTGTTGACCATGAAGGCTATAGTACTGACTATTGAACCTATAGTGCTGACCATAGAAACTATAGCACTGACCACTGAACCTAGAGTACTGACCATTGAACCTATAGGACTGGCCATGAAAACTATAGCACTGATCATTGAACCTATAGTTCTGTCCATAAAAACTGTAGTACTGACCATTGAACTTTTGGAGTAGCCATGAAAACTATAGTACTGACCATTGAACCCATAGTACTGACCATTGAACATATAGTACTGACCATTGAACTCAGAGTACTGACCATTGAACATATAGGACTGGCCATGAAAACTATAGTACTGACCATTGAACCTATAGGACTGACCATTGAACCCATAGTACTGACCATTGAACCCATAGTACTGAACATTGAACATATAGGACTGGCCATGATAAAATCTACAGTACTGACTACAACCTATACTGCTGATTACATAACCCAAAGTACTGACAATATAACCTACAGTACTTACTATGTAAACTACAGTACTGAATGTGGAACCACAGTACTAACTACATGACCTACTGTACTATATAACCTACTATATTAACTATAAAACCCAAAGCTTGTGGCTAAAGTTGCTTCATTTATTTTATGAGGAGAATAACACTTATCTCAAAGTATATTGTAGGGATTCTGTAAGATAATGTGTGAAAATGACAGACATAGCACTTGACAGAATAATTTTTCTTTACATAGCTTTTGCCTCCTCAGAAACTTTATCATGAGCACAGGACATGGTGGCACAGACCTTTTCTCCCAGCACTCAGGAGGTAGAAAAAATAGGACCCTTGCCTGCATTGGGACTTTGAGGCAAGGTTAGCATACTTGAGACCCAGTGCTAAAAAAATAAAAAAAAGCATTAAAAAAGGAAAAGCAAAGAAAGAAATATGATGTTTCTTTCCCTGTAAGCAATGCTGTCTTCATGTTGAGGACAAATAGACACAAGTGTCCTCTCATTCCAAAGCAAACAGTCACCACTGGGGTCAAGCCTCCCTTAGTACTTATTGAGAGACATAAAGCTAGTCTAACTGCTTCAAAGGTCACTATAGAAAGAAAAATGGGGGTAAATGGCATCCTGGAAGTCCTTGAAAAGTCTTCTGAAGACAGTGTCAACTCCCTCCACTGGAAGGCAAAGACATTCTCCTGTCCCTGGTGCCCAGTCCAGAATTAAGCTGCAAGATGCAACCTCTGAAAAGAATCAAAGTTCCTGCAAGAAATTTGTTTTCCTTTCATTCTGCAGAAGGAGGGAAGTCTTCTCTAGCAGTGGCCTTGCTGACCTATCATGTGTCTGTCAAAACAGAGGGAGAGGTAACAGATGAGACAACAACCACAGAAGTGTAAAATCTTTTATGGCCAGTTTTGACAAGGATGTAGGAGCTTCTTGGAGATTGAGTGGGTATACAGAATGTTACTCAGGCTTGATTCCTCCCGCTGAAACTGCGTTAAGTACTTTCACACAGCAAAGGAACCATGAGTTTGCATGGAGAGCTCTGAGCTGATTTCTAATAGCATAAACTTGGAGGAATTCCTCAAGTATATGTGAAGAACTCATACTTGGGCAACAGGAAAGATGCAGCATAGGGGTGTTATTTAGGAGCCCCCACAGACAAAAGTAGTGAAGAATTCTGGGGTCCTTTTGACTCTTCTTTTCTTCTTCATGGCATCTCTTTTCTCTCATGTGCCCCAAAGAATGGAAAGGGAGGGCTCTGTGGGTTGGTTCTTAACTGTCACTCAAAGGTCCATGTATTAGAGACTTGGCTGCCAGCTGGTGGGGCTAATGGGATATGTGAGAACATTTAGAAGGAAGGTGGGTGGTTGGGAACATTAGAGGGGTGTTTTTGCTTGTTTTTACTCTTTTGGGGGGGCAACTACCCAGCTCCCAAGGAAACACACACGGAGGCTTATTATTACTTATGAATACCTGGCCTTATTTTGGCTTGTTTCTTGTCAGCTTTCCTTAACTTATCCCAACTTCCTTTTGCCTCTGGGCTTTTCCTTTTCTGTTCCTGCATACCTTTGTTTGTTTCTTACTCAGTGGCTTTCTGGGTGGCTGAGTGGCTGGGTCCTAGAGTTGTCCTCCTCCTTCTCTGACTCCTAGCTCTTTTTCTTTTCCAGATTTCTCCTTCTATCTCTATCTCTATCTCTATCTATCTATCTATCTATCTATCTATCTATCTATCTATCTATCTATCTGTCTATATTCTCCCTACCTGCTGGCCCTGCCTATCCTTTTTCCTGCCTTGCTATTGGCCAGTTCTTTATTAGACCATCAGTTATTTTGCACAGGCACAGTAACACAGCTTTGTAGAGTTGAAAAAATGCAACATAAGCAAAAGTAACACACCTTCAAATAATATTCTACAGAGGGGTTCTTGGGAAGTCACTCTCTTCTTTTGTTGGTTTGCCTTATCTTTGTGTCCAGAATTCTCTGCCATGTATTTCCACCATGATTGATTGATAGTGTTATCATGGGCCCAAAGCAACAGAGCCAGGCTAACAGGGACTGAAAGCCCCGAAACTCTAAGCCATGATGTAAACTGTAAACCTTCCCTCTTTTTTTTTTTGTGTGTGTTTGTTTTTCGAGACAGGGTTTCTCTGTGTAGCTTTGCGCCTTTCTTGGAACTCGCTTTGTAGACCAGGCTGGCCTCAAACTCACAGAGCTCCGCCTGCCTCTGCCTCCTAGGTGCTGGGATTAAAGGCATGCGCCGCCACTGCCCGGCAAAACCTTTCTTCTTTATAGCTAAATTATTCAGGTATTTTCTACATGTTAATGGAAACTTGACTAACAAACAGGGAAATGCATGAAGGTGATTCTAAAACAGACCATGACCCTTCTGCCCCATTTTAGCATTCCAATCTGCTTGAAAGTCCTAGAAGATTGAAATAACAGATTATGAACCCAGTCTCCATATACAAGAGTCTAGCTAGCAATGAGGAAAGAGAACCTTTACATTCTAGATCATAGTTATCAATATGGCTAGGTTGCCCTTGAATCTGCTCATGATGACCTTTATAGACTAGGAGAGGAATATTTAACATGTGCTTGAAAAATCAGTGACTAAAAATCCTTGTTTTAGAAATCTTGAAATAACAAAGCCCAGTAAACCATTTGCACATTCTCTTGACTAAGATATTTCATTTAGTTTTAAAACAGAGGCTCCCCATTTAGAAAGGAGATCTGGGGCTTTTCTAGTGCTCATCTTCTGTGCTATTGTCCTTCCGGTAAACATTCAAATAATACGATGACCTCCAGAAAACAGTGTATTTTAGAACCAGTTTATTGAATTCTTAGTGATCCTTGGATATCATTTATTATGCTATAGTCTACTGAACAATTGGCATTTCTTTATTTAGCTCTGTATACCAACAGCTTTCAAATGACTTTGTCCAGTGAGAGATCATATAATAATGTGACTGGAGATGACAGTTGGTCTCCATGGTAATGAATGCCAAAATAACGATATTTTTTCATTCTTCAGGTGCTCCTAATGTTATTTTTTTTCAAACAATGAATCAATAGCAAATTTAGAATCATCTTTTAATAACCCACAGAGATTGAGAAGTGGAAAATGTATGGCTAGCCTCAAACTTTATTGCCTTAACAACACTTGTGTGAGAATATCATTACCTGAATGTGAGGCGCTTTTGCTTCCCATCTGGGTTTCCGACTGGCTGTGGCTAACTGGTGTGAGGTCTTGGCAGCTCTGGATAGGGGAGTCCCTTCCTGCAGGGTCAGTTCCTGAAGGCTTCTCAATATTTTTCATTTCCATTTCTTCATGATGTATCCAAAGGTCAGGAGGTCGGAGGTCCTTTTGACTACCCTTCCTCTTGCTCACACTGTGGGTGGCCCGCTTCCTGTACAACAAAGTGAGAGAGCAGGTGTGAGTGCTTCCATCCCATGGTGCCTCCTCTCTTTCCTTTGTCAGTCCACGTTGGAAGCAGAGAAAAGAAACAAAAGGACTCCCAGGAGGAATCAGATGAAACCCCAAAATTGGCAGGCTTGTCTTGGCTGTCTTTTCTCTTTTCCCCCTGAGTCTCAGCACATTTCTAGGAGATGCTGAGCTGAATCCCTAGGGTCCCAGCAGCCTGCCAGAAGCCATTCTCCAGCTTCAGCAGCTGGAGATTCATGCACAAGGTGACAATGGGTTAGAGGGAGCCATATGCCAATCTTTGGAGGTAGGCATAAGGTACCTGACTGCAACATCTGTTTCAGAGATAAATGAAGGAGTAGCTTTGAAAGGGCAGATAGAAATAAAAAGGCCAGAATTTGTGCCAACAGCTGATGTTGGAGCTTAGAAGAAAGTCTATGCCTCGGCTTTATAATTTAATGTGCAACTGGGATGCTTGCTATTTGAAAACAAAAGGCCGCATGAGGACATTCCTAGGTGGATAAAACACTTTCCCTTGGAGTCATGTCTGCATCCAAACATGGTGAGAGTTGTCTTTTGAAATCAGAAGAGAAAGAAAGATCCTTTTACTGGAAACATGTTTCAAATCTCCCTTATTTACTTCAGTAAGATTTTAACTACCCAATTTTTTTTTCAGTGATAATCACATCTTGAGGTTACCGACACTCAAATGCTCTCTGTGTGCAAAGTAAAGTAGCATAGTGCTTATACGCTAACCATTTGCATCAGCAGCAATCCACAAACCTTGACTCACAGGCCAGATCTGCCCCAACCTGTCTTGCAATAAAGTTTTATTGTGATGTGGGGGCCTTTGTATGCCTGTGCACTGCAGTGATGGAACTGAGGAGCTGTGTTGGAAACTGTATGCTGAAAAATCTTAAACTGGGCTTATTGTTAACTCCAGAACTATCTTCAACTACATTTTCTAATTTCATAAATGTTAATCTCTACTTGAAACTTTAGTCTTTAAAAAAAAACTATAAGACAGAATGCAAATAGCTGAAAATCTACTTTGCACAGAAGCCCTTAAAAGCCTTTAAAGAATATGTACTTTCTACTTTTTTCATTTACAAAGTGACTGCTTTATTAAGGATATAGCTTCCAATATTTATTGAGTGTCAAAGACAAGGTAATCTTGTATGTGTGTGTGTGTGTGTGTGTGTGTGTGTGTGTGTGTGTGTGTGTACATGGAGGCCAGAAGTCAACCTTTGGTGTCGTCATTCATCCAGAACAGTCAATCTCATTTTTGAATCAGGGTCCTGGGAATCACCAATTGGGCTAGGTTAGCTTGCCAACCAGCCCCAGATATCTGTCCATCTCCACACTACTGGAGCTTGAACTGCGATGCCTGAGTTTTACAAAAATATTAGGGATCCAACTCAGTCCTCATGTCCACCCAGCACAAGCACTTTACTGAATGAGGCATTTCTCCCTGGCCCCAAACAAGCTAATCTTAATGAAAAAACTATAACCTCTGCAAAACCATTGGGAATGACTTTGCCTTTCCAATTACCGACTTAGAAGCTTTACAAATATTTTCCAATTAATATTCAGCGGTATAATTTGTAGAAATTTCTCAGCATTCTTTTCTGTCTTTCTGAATTATACTGATGAGAACAGGAGACAAAGAACTCTAGACTTGCTAGCTGCTTTGTGGTTTAGTAGAGAATAGTGTGTGCTTACTGCCCTACCACCCTCTCAACAGCTTTGTCGTTGGTATCATGACAACAGCCCTACATTGTCCCTGACCACGGTTGAACCTAAGTCCTAGGTAGTTTTCTGGTATCTAAGACCATGATCACTGGCCTTCATTATATGAATCCATTTTCCTACACTTCACTTGTCCTCCTCAACATATCTACAACAGTCACAGACCTATATGTATGTGTTCTACCCCTAGTGACAGAATAGAATTTTCTCATTGTTAAACAGATCACTGTGTTGTCTCTCTTTCTTTCAGACTTCAGCATCCCCATGATTGTCTTTAGAGAAGCACACTTCTCACACACGGAATGACACCATGTGCTTCCTCAGGATAACTCAACATTTAAATAGTCTATGGAAAAAATACTGATTAAAACTTTTTAGTGGGGTCAGAGAGAGGGCTCAGTTGTTCAAAGCACTTGCTGATCTTCCACAGGACCCAGGTTTGATTTCCAATACCCTAGTCAGGGCAGCACACAATGATCTATAACTCCACTTTCAGGGCAACTGATATGCTCTCTTGCCTCCCTTGATACACACACACACACACACACACAGACAGAGAGAGAGAGAGAGAGAGAGAGAGAGAGAGAGAGAGAGAGAGAGA